>JAABOM020054503.1:0-15441 GCA_011800125.2 Solanum clarkiae | reverse complement strand
GTCTCAAAACCCTCTCCGAATCTAAGGATTTCCTCTCAAGCTTCAAGTCTCCATCTCCAATCTTCATCAAATTCATCCCCAAAGCTAAGGTATGTGGGTTTCTTTCATGGGTTCCTTTCACCCATGATACCCAAGCTTCCCTTTCTTAAAAATTGCATGATTTAAAGTTAATTTACTCATAAGTCTTATTTATTATGAAATTCACTGCACACTATGTTGGGATTTATAAAATTGTGACTATTTTTCTATGTTTGGGGCCATGAATCTAAGGTCTATGGTGAGGATTGATGAAGGATCTTGATGTATAATGTTTAAGGGTGTTACTAACTATCTAATTATGGATTTACACTGATTTTTCTAGCATGATTTCACTCTTGAATTACATGATCTTACACCATTACCCATCCTCTAAGTGTTTGATAAAATCTCCGGTTATGGATTCTTGAGCCTTTTAAGGTCTTATGCATGTCTTATGAGTTTAATGACTATATGATGATGAAATGGTGATGAAAAAGGAAAGTATGTGTATGATGATGAAAGTAGTGCATATATATGATATTATCTCTATATAGTGTTTGGGATGACCATCCCTAGCTCGGGTGGTTGTAGGCCCGGGTAACCTATCGAGGGGTTGGTACCTTGGTCACCTAGCTCGGGGGATGGTATGCCCAGGTGACCTTATTGGGGGTTGGTACCCATTAACCTTGACGGAGGTTTTGTACTCTGTCAACCTCGGTGGGGGGTTTGTACTCCATCAACCTTGGTAGGGGAGGAGGGGTTGTACTCCGTCAATCTCATGAAGGGGTTCATACCTCATACGCCTATCCAAGGGGTGGTAGGCCTTGGCTTGGACTATAATGGTCACTCCTTACACTCATATTATGAACTATAGAAGCATGGTTTTACTTCAAACATCATTCATACATGCCATATTGTTAATATGCTATTCATTGCTTATGATTATGTAATTTTCCTTGATACCTACCTCTTGTAGCATTGCATCCTATATACTTAGTACATACAAATGTACTAATACATACTCTATGCCTACTTGATGTCACCATGTAGGAATCGGTGTACCGCTTGATCCTCCTCCTCCACATGGCTAGTACGACTTTTATCAAACTTGTTGGTGAGTCCTCCATTCGGGGGGATGTTGGTTATGGTCTATTATATGTATTAAGACTTTCTCTCTTTGACTTATGTATTGACTATGAGGGTGAGCCCGATTGCTTTGTCTTGGTCCCCGCTCTTATCTATGTGGTAGAGGTGTTGTTGGACATATTATGTATCTATGCTATGAGCTTGACTCTATTGAATCTTGATGTTTACGATATGGAAGTTTATCCATAGTCCTAATTTCCCCCTGCTTAGATTTATCTCTTATTGTCATTCTAATTTCTTCTACGACCAAGGATGTGTAATGATATGCTATGAGGCTTGTTTGGGGTTCCTTCAGGTTCCCCATTCGCTGGTCATGTCTAGGCCTTAGGCTTAGGTCATGACAGTTAGATTGCATGAAGTCACCTTTTCTATTATCTTAGACAGAGGAGCCCAATTTACTGCTCAGTTTTAGAGATTTTTCTAGAAAGGCTTAGGTTCAAAGGTGAACCTTAATACTACTTTCCACCCACAGACTGATGGCCAGGCAGAACACACAATTCACAACTTAGTTGATTTGTTAAGAACCTGCGTCACTGATTTTAAAGATAATTGGGATGACCACTTACCTCTAACTGAGTTTGCTTACAACAACAACTTTCACTTGAGCATCTACATAGCTCCTTATGAGGCCCTCTATGGTAGAAGATGTAGATCACCAATTGGATGGTTCGAGGTAGGTAAAGCAAGGTTGATTGGTCCAAAATTGGTGTATCAAGCTATGGAGAAGGTAATGATTATTCAAGAGAGATTGAGAACCAAACAGAGTCACCATAAGTCCTATATAGATGTAAGGAGAAGGGATCTAGAGTTCAAAGTGAACGATTTGGTATACTTGAAAGTGTCACCTATGAAGAGTGTAATGATATTCAGGAAGAAGGGAAAGTTGAATCCTCGATACATTGGTACCTACCAAATTGTGAAGAGAGTGGGAAACATAGCTTATGAGTTGGAGCTACCACTAGAGCTGGTGGCGATTCATTCGGTCTTTTACATTTCTATGCTTAAGAAGTGTTTGGGAGATGCATCATTGGTGTTTCCTGTTGAAAGTATTGGAGTAAAGGATAGTTTGAATTATGAAGAGGCCTGAGTCCAAATCCTTGATCGTCAAGTTTGTAATTTGAGAACTGAAGAGGTTGCTTCTGTAAAAGTGTTGTGGAGAAGTCAATCCATTAAAAAGGCTACGTGGGAAGCTAAAGAGGCTATGAAGGCTAGACACCCTCACTTATTCATGCCTTTGAATGATAAAATTGATGGTAACAATTCATTTCTACTCTCTGAGTTACTTTCCCATTGTTGAGCTGAGTTTTTATCTGTGAGTTGATGCTCTTCTTGAGTCTTTGTTTGAGTATGCATGTCTTTAACTATATTCATTCCTAATGATGAGGTTAGAAGTAGTCTTTCAATTCTAAATCCTAAGTTGAGGTTGATTTCTAGAGTATGAGTATTCGGGTATCCGAGTAATGAGTTCCTTCTTGATAGGTCTCCTGGTTGCTCATCATCTGAGAATGAATGATCCGATCCCATGAGGGAGATATTATGACACCCCGTAACTCTATATTCATGTGTACCTATGTTTCAAGCCTCATTCTTATTTATGGGAAGTCTATTGGGGTCATAAGAGACCTTTAGTAATTAGTCGAGTTCAAAACCTTCCCATAAATTAAGTTTCTAGTGTTAGATTGTACAAGGATTAACTTTAAATGATCATAACTCTTAGCATACGAAGAATTAGGTGTCCTATGACCTACCAAATGATAGGTCTTTGAATTAGCTTTCCGACACAACTAATTTTTACCTCATTTCGAGTTCACAGTCAAAAGTTATTATCTTTTTACTGGAGATCACCAGATGCTGAGTTGTTATACGAAACCAATATGGGCCGTGGAAAAAAGTATGGTCCATCTGCTAACTCATGGAAAAAGTCCTGAAAATCCATTTTTTTGGTCCCACCCGTGGAAAAAAGTATGGTCCATCTGCTAACTCATGAAAGAAGTCCTGAAAATCCATATTTTTGGTCCCACACTTTACAAACCAATCTACGCGTCATAGAAACATCTATTGGCCGTAGATTGGGCTAGTGGAATTGATCCAGAGACCCCAAAATTGGCCTAAACGTTAACAGAAGGATCCCTACGGACCACAGATGGACCCGTAGTTGACTTTTGATAGCTTTTTAAGAAAGGTTATTTTGATATTTTCCCACCCTTTCAAAGCCTAAACCTGACTTTTTACACCTATATAAAGCCCTAAACATGTTAGTTCAACCTTTTTACGATAAAACACTCTCTCAAACTTAGGGTAAGATTCCAAGGGAGAAAGAGTCTAGGGTTTGAAGGTAACCTTATAAGTTTTTCCAAGCTGGTTTAAGATTCAAAACTTCCAAGTATGTAAGTCTAACTAAAACATGGATTATGTTCATTCATGTTCCCCATAACCCGAATTGATGGAGTTGTGAGTGAATTGAGTCTTCCATGGATGTTCTTTCAAGGTTTTCTTAAATTCTAATGTATTCTACATAATCTTGCATGAATATCTATTTTTATGAATTAAATACTTGCAATATATTATTTTTCCATACGACGTGAACCCTAGCATGAATTCTTATTATTTTTACACATTTCATTTAAATGTACATACACGAGTGTAATTTGAGCCTAAAGAGCCTATGGAATTCCTAAATGCTTTAACTCTACTTTTGTTTTCCAATTACTATGAGTTGAAATGATGCATGATAGAGAGTCTTGATGATTCATGAGCTAATCCTAAAAGAATCTTCCTAATCAGAGAGTCAATAGTTAATGTGATAAATTGAGTTGACAAATGTCCATTGAGATTAGTTGATTGAGAGTGATTGTCGCATGAGCATTGAGTCTTGGAATGAGTATCTAACACCAAATTGAGTAAGAATAAGTCTAACTCGAACTCAATAACTATGTCACCAAACGTAGGAGAGGGGTGAAACCGTTAAGTCGAGTGTTCCTCTTGATAGGTCCCTGAAATAATAGAAGACTTGGTTGATTGGATCCATTATAGATTGATTTGTTCGTTACTCTGGAAAGTACCAAAAGGTTGTGGCAACATCAATGAGATTATTGTATAGTCACTGGCTCATAAGTGATTGTTGACGGATAAGAGAAACTCCCAGATAAGTTCCTTACTGATAGTACTCTGGCTTGATTGGATCAGATTGATTTGGATTGTATTGATTGGTCATTATTTACTCTTTATTCTTGCTTTAGATGGACATTTGACATCTTGATTGAGCATTTTGAGTTATATTTATTCTACCTATATTTGTTTCACTCAACTATTTTAGATACTTATACATTCCATGTACTGACGTCTATTTGGATTTGCATCTTTTCATGATGCAAAGACAGGTACCAAAGATCATTAATAGGTGCTCAGTTGAAGATCTTCCTCATATTCGAGCTGATTGGTGAGTCCTCCTTGAGTTCGGAGGATGCATACTATTTTGTGTAGCTTTAGAGTCGGACTTTTAGACTTGTTTACTCAATTTTGAGGTAGCCATGAGTCTTTTATCATCTACATAACTTAGGTAGAGGCTTCATAGACTAGATTTGGGATTGATGACTTGGATACTATCTGACTAGTTTTTTTGATACAAGTCTCTTTGATTTATTTTGATTACTTTTCATTTCGACTGTCCACCTTTATTTATCTTTAGTCTTCCGCTAATATGATAACTATTGATTGAATGAATGTGATGAGCCTAAGTGATTCTCTTGGGGACTAACAATAGTCTTTGAGTGCTGGTCACGTCTAGGGTATCCTCTCGGGGCATGACATGACGTTAGTGCGCGTATCTTAATAGTAAGGGGGCAAAAATGTAAGAGGGTATATGAATGTAAATATTTATTTTTTTACAAAGACACAAGCTTAGTTTTCCTTTATTTATTTGGCTAAAAGTACCACTCAATCCATCTTTTTGGTTCACTTCTACCCTTAAAACTAACAACTCACTTTTAAATTATTTTTTATTATTATTTACTAGTATACGTACTTGTGTGCTGCATGAATACTATTAAGTGAATATTTTTAATTATTTCAAATTGGAATATATTGTTTGAGCATGTCAAAATCATATAACCTTGAAAGAAAAGTTCAACTATAATATTGTTTCTTTATATAATAACGAAAAAAATGTCTACACTCCATCCCTACATCCCACCCCTCTCAATTTTTATTTTTATTTTAAAAATATCTGCTCTTCTCGTACTTCCATCCCGACCCCTTCCACCACCCTATGACCGTGCTATGAAAAAAATACTTATGTAATTTTAAAAAAGATCTTTATTCTTCATATTTTTTAATTATATTATTTACAATTGAAACATGTTAAATTATTAATATCTATCTCCCCATCCCTTTTCCCTTTTCCTACCTATAATCAAAATCTATATGAGTGAAAATAATTATGTATATCTTAATTGAAAACAAAAAATTATTTGCATGCATGATATTTATATGTTCTGTTTTTTCCATGTAGAATAATATCTACACTTCTAGAAAAATATGAAGTTCGCTATTAACTTCATCGCTAATTGAAGGTAGCTAATGTAAATTTATCGCTATATGGGGTTAGCGACGAATCTTATTGTTTAGCCGCAAAATTTATCTGGCACTAAATTTATATTTCTTAGTAGTGATCATGACTAAGTGCTTCTATCATTGCATTAATATAATTAAAAAAATAACATATAGACTCAAATTGTAAGTGTATTTTGAACTTCTCTATTTAGATTTAAATTTTCAATTCTCTTATAAAATTTTCTACATATTATATAGTTATATGTCAATTCATTTTTTTTGGCCTATATGTTTTCATTTTATTTAAATATTTTTTCCTTTCATTGTTGGTTGGTTATCTAAATTTTTGAATAATAACTATGCATTTATCATTTGTTTATTAGTGTATGTTTAAATTTATTTATTTATCTAATTGCTAAAAACTAATAAGTTATGTGTTCAAAATATATTTAGTGTAATAATTCAATTTTTATATCAAAAACTATTTTTATTAATATTTTTCACACATATAATATTTGAAAAACTCAAATTCCCCAAATATAATATTGTGAGATTTATTAATATAAAAAAGAGATGTGTTGTTAAAACGAAATTATTTTTTCATTCTTATCTGGATAGAAGAAGAATAATGCTAAGCTAACTTCAAAAATAAAATAAGTAATGTCACGATCCAGTCCTAGTCATGATGACGCCTGTTGGATCCCACCTACAGGCAAAACAATTACCCAACCCCAAGGTACATGTCCTAGTTTTCTAGTCATAGACATAATCGATACAACATTATAAATAGCCACAACCTACCCATATCCTGGAAGACAACTGTACAAGGCTATAAGAGACATAAGGACATAACCATATACTTATAATCATAATAATATACAAATTAGGAGTGCTCCTACAAATATGTATCACCATGCTACAAGGCCAATGTCCGAAAGCAAAAGACGACTATAAAAAAGGATGGAGACTGCGAAGTGTCTGAAGATGCCGATGCTCACCAATAGTCTCCTGAGCGCTCTCGAAACCCCCAAAAGTCAATGCCCATGGCTAGAACCTGGACCTGCACTTATTGAAGATTGTCACAATCCAAAACGAGCCGTGAGTGACATCCACACTTACCCTCCTAGATGGTGAACAACCATGCACATCCCAATCTATATTAGCAGTTCAACTTATAAAATGTGATCATAATCGAAAGCTTAAACTCATAGAACAAACAATAACCAAAAATCACTAAGTTTATTATATAATATTCCCCAAAATCTAAAGATCATCACATCAAGGGAACTAATCTCAAAATACCAAGTTTAAGAATGTCAAACACCAAAATAAATGAATAAAATAGTTTGTGTTTGAAAACTAAAGACATCATGCCATAATTGATAGAATGCAACATGAGCTAGAATGTTAGGTCACCCTGATATCTAATTTACTGACACCGGCAAGAGCTGAGGTCGAGTTGAAGTCGGTGAAACACTCGCTACACTTCACAAAATCAAAACAAAGAAAAATACAAGTAGGAGTCAGTACTAGCCACATGTACTGAGTAGATATCATTGACCAACTCCAAATAAAAACCAATATACATAAAGTAATATCAGGAAATCAACCATAACATTTAACAATGGCAAGCCACAAATAACAAGTATAAGTGACAACATAATGAAACATATATATAATCTGTCAACAATACAAAGAACACACATGAGGACTCAAGCCTCCACACCATGCTTCTTTGGAGAGATAGGTTCTTTGAGATTAAGTATATTAAATCATTTTAATATGTTCTATTTTATTATTATCATGCCAGAATGCGGCACCTGATCCAAATATACCTTGTCAGAATATGACAATTGTGTCAGAACGTGACATCCGATCCAAATATATTTAATTCATCGATCTTTATCATTACTTTCCACTTCATTTAAAAATATTCATTCTATACTTCTTTATTCAAGGCATCATCTTAGTAGAGTAACTTTAAGATAATAGATTTCATGGTCTTGGATTGCTGGTTTTGTTGATATCTGGTGCTGGTACTATTCTTGTCCGCATTCGCAAACCTAGTCCTGACATTCATGGAGTGGTGTACCATTATTCTCCACGTTTGCGGAGAGTTGGGCTTAGTTAGGCCCCATGTTCATGGACCTGGTCCCCGCGTTTCCGAGAACACTTCACTGTTAAGTTTTTAAAACTCGAGAGATACCTTTTTACTCTATTTTCGAACTTGTTCAAGCTTATTGGGAAATTTCAAAAGTAGATTTTTGATGGATTTTGCTGAGTAAGTGCTTTTAACATTAGATTAATCATTTTTTATAAGTTACCTTGTTTTTGTCCTAAATTTCATGATTTAACTGTCCTAAATTGGGAATTTTTAGACTATTATTTCTAAACTTTAAATGTTGATTTCTCACTCATTTTAAACTCGATTTTAGTGGGATTTTCACCCACGGACTTCATTGTTTTGCATAGAACTTGATTTTAAAGTTAATTTTTAGATTTGAAAATTTTAAATTTAGCACTAATTTTAACCGTTTTGTCCCTATGCCTAATTCATGCCAATATAGGTATCAACATACGCCTGTTAATGCATAACATCTATTTTTTAATAATGGTTGATTGATCTGAGGATTGTTTGGATGCTTGAGTTGATTGACAACTTATCTGAGTGCAGCCCTGGCATCGAGGTAGGTTCATCTAATATTTCTGGGATTGAATTTGAGTTACTGAGCATGCTGATGTGATAATTATGAGACGTAGATTGACTTATGAGCCGATAACATTACATGATTTAAATTAATGGGAATATGATGTTCCCTATGCCGAGTATTGAGTAAATAGTGATCCTACTGATTAATTGAGATAAAATTATGTGATTTGAGATAATTGGGATATCATTATAATAATATAAGACCTGGGATAGTTCTTAGTTAATGTTGTGACGAATTAGTGATGAATGTGATAAGTTTAAGAGTTATGAGCCCATTTGGGGGTACTTATAGAGCTTGTTTCAATGACATTTGGTTAATAGTGAGTTAGTGATAAGATGGGTTAAGGTTGGCCTTGTGGTATTGGTTGATATACATATTGTAACCCATTTAATGTAATGGGTATTGTACATATTCTATCTTACATGGATTAGATGTATGGTATGCACACGTCTCGTATCTGATTAGTTGCTTTAGTATACACACATTAATACTGGACTGGGTGCATTGGTATATACAGATCTCCTCCTTTCTTGGGTTGCATTGATATGCACACATTATATATGATTGTCTGCATTGGCATGCACATATCTTATACATGATGGATTGCATTGTTATGCACACATCTCATTTTATTGCATCATTTGAGAGATTATGATATATATTGAGACAGTTGGTTATACCCTGTGATGCATTGAGATATTTGAGTATATGGTGTACCATGCCACTAGGTTCTATCTTGTAGCTTCGGCTTGATAGATGTGTACATCGGCCCTACGACGGTCGTTTGTTGCACCTCATACATGGCCTGTGATGCCATTGCATTCATGCATAGCATCACATTGCATTATTGGATCGATTCACCATCTATAATTTCCATTATTCATGATTTTCTTATATTGTGTACTAACCTTTTTGATGCAGGTGATAAGATTCTTCATTATTACAGACTTGTTCATTTTCTCTTACCGAGTCGATTCAACCTACTGGGTACATTTTGATGTACTTATCCCTACTTTCTTTCCTCCTTGCAGATCGAGCATAAGGATCCACAAAGGGTAGTTGATCACTCTAGCTGAGTTATTATACATCAATACAGATCACAACGGTGAGGCTCAGACTCCGAGTCACCGTGGATCTTGAATTTTCCTTTTATTTTCTTTCTATCTTAGACATGTATCAGATATTATGAGATAGTTTTGTATTCATCTTAATACAGTCGGTTATGTCCTATTATACTTACTTTAGATGCTCTTGCACTCATGACTCAAGATTTTGAGATTATTATGTTATGTTGAGATGATTTCTGCTTTATTTCCTCTTCTTTTTGTTGCGATCCATTTTGGTTCATGACAAGTTTGATATCAAAGATCTAGGTTTATTGGACTCATGAGTCAAAAGCAAGGTGTCTAATAGAGTCTCACGAATTAGTGTATAGACATTCAAATCCATCTTTGAGAGGCTATGAGATACTTTTTGGGAAGGATTTTCATATCTTGCTTCCATTCGTGCGTTCCTTTGTATTACCTATTTTAAAATTGTCTAATCTACTTTTTTTTACGTAGATGCTGAATACCAGATCTTGTTGATTAGTAGGAGAGCCTGAGTCAACTAATATGGCTCCCGCTCGAGGTTGAGGAAGAGTTCAGGATAGGACTAGGGGCAGATGACATGTAAGAGGAGCAACTCCACCTTGAGGGAATACTAGATCGACTTTTCCAGAGCCTACTTGTGAGTCAGTAGGGCCTACATGTCACGTCCAAAATCTTATTAAGGTGGATTGGTACTCGTCACGACAAGGCTCGAGAGAACCAACCTGTATTCATGCACTACGTATGAACATTATAAGAGATTTCCATGCTCAACATTCTTTTAGGAAGGTAGACAGTATAACAAGCCAAAGAAAATACATATGATTAGGCCGTTGGAGCCACAATGTCTAGAATAGGAGACATTACCAAACTTTACTTTACATAGTCTACAAAGCCTCTACATGAGCAATATTATATGAATAGGGTTTAGACATTCCCCATCTTATTAGTAGCTACTATACTATACAAAAATATAAGCTCTAGACACGCCAAGCCCCAAGAAAACCTCGAGCTCAGTAATAGCAGTTGGATATCCTGTACTCCTACTGGGGAGATCTACTAGCTCCAGTACTTAAATCATGAAATGCAGGTATCCCCTGAGGGACGTCAGTATGAGGTAATGTACTAAATATAAAAGGAAAAATATACTATATGTGAAATAAGAACTCAAATGAAATCATGCACCTATGTAAGGATAAGAGACCACCTTTAGTCACATTGTGGAATCATGTCTTTATGTCCTTTTTGTTACTTTACCTTTCTTTACATTACATCTGTGCACGGTATATAGTACAAATAACCAGCTGATAAGTGTTAAGTTAATATCGAGATTGACCTATGTTAGGCTTTTCTTTCACCCTTGGGATAACCCCCGTAATATGGGATCGACCCATTCTACGTGATTCTTCCACCTCTTGGATACCACCCATCAATAAGCAATTTCACTTTGTCTTTTATTTACTTTTGAGATGATTCTTTTGATGGTCATAACATTTGAGCTGTAGGACTATAGATATAACAAGTGACATGTAAACAATCATATAAGACAATACCACAATGAAAAGATTAGGTTACACAGCTAATAAAATATGTAGGAGATGAAAAAACACATGAATTTTATTTAGTTAAAAAAAGAACTCATGTATCTTGGTATCCAAAGCATGTATACATATTTGACAATGACTGCATGTGGAAGCATATGAGCCTGTTAATGAGTGAAGAACTGGTTATTAGTTATGTCAAAGTTTGTATGTGCCTCTATGTGCCAAAGTAGAATCTAGATTTCATACTAAATAATACGAAATCAAGTAGCCTTAGGATGATGACCGAATGGAGCTCCGGATCCCACATGGTGACATCATGTAAGCATAGAGTATGCATTAGTACATTTGAATGTACTAAGTATGTAGGATACAATGCAACAAGCGATAGGCAACATAATCGAAATGCATAAACATAGATAATGGATAGCATAGTGACAATATGACACACATGAATGATGCTTGAAGTAAAATCATACTTATATAAACTATAATACATAAATAGAAGATGACCATCATCATAGACCAAGCAACTAATGCTTAGAATCCAAGGTTTGGCACCCTCTTGGAGGATGATCAAGGTATATATCCCTTAATCAGTAGATGAGTATCACACCCTTCATTAAGATGGCCAAGGTATCAACCCCTCAACAATGGTTAATGGACATCCCACCCTCCATTTAGGTGGCCAAGGTATTAACCCTTTGCCAGTTAATAGACATCGCACCCTCTAATTAGGTGGTCGAGGTATCAACCCCTTATCGGTTAATGGACATCACACCCTCCAATTAGGTGGTCAAGGTATCAATCCCTTAATAATGGTTGATGGACATCACACCCTCCACCAAGGTCATCTTATAATAACATAGATACTTCTCATCAACATAACTCATATACACATTCATTTTATCATCATAAAGTCATTCAACTCATAAGAGATGCTTTGACCTTCAATTCCTCAAGAAACCACATCCAGATATTTTATCAAACACTTAGAGGGTGTGTAGTACTAGTGTAAAACCATGAAATTCAAGAGTGAAATCATGCTAGTAAATTCAATGTAAAAACTTCAATAGATACTTGATAACACCCTCAAGACAATAGACATCAAACCCTTCACCAAACCTTTCAATAGATCTTAGATTCATAGCTCAAAACATGGTAAAACAGTCACAATTTCATAAGCTCAAACATAGTGTGCGGTGATTTTCATAGTAATTAAGACCTATGAGTAAATCAACTTTAAATCATGCAATTTTGAGGAAAAGGAAGCTTGGGCATCATGGGTGAAATGAACGCATGAAAGAAACCCACATACCTTAGCTTTGGAGAACCCTTGAAAGAGATTGGAGATGGAGACTTGAAACTTGAATGAAATCCTTGATGAAAATCTTAAGATTGGTCTTGAGTTTTGGGACAAATATGAGTCTAAGTATTTAAAAAGACATTGGGAATGTTAAGGATGATATGAAGGAGAAATAAGACTAAGTATATGTATTTTCTCATGTAGGAAGGCTTAGGCCCAAGACTTAAAAGTCTTTGACCGAGTACAAAAAAACACAAGATCAAAGTATACACTTGCGCGTCATGGAAGCGGCACGCCTGACACACTGTTTTCGCATTTTTGAAAAATTAATAATTTGATACGGTTGCTTAAAAATTGGGGTTAGACCCTTCTCCCCTTCGATTTGACCTCCCCTAACAAGAATAGGAAGTCCGATTTTCGAAATAACAAATGAGTGTTTAGATATGGAAATTATGATTCCGGGCATCCCTGAGGAACACTTTCGGGCAGTTTTGGGGTTGTTTTAGGGTGTTACATCATCCCACCCTTAGGAACATTTGTCCCTGAATGTTAGCATAATTGAATAGCTTACACAAGTTTAACCTTTCATTTAAACAAACTTTCGACAAGATAATAAGCATTCAAACACATGTACCTATTAATGCCCTAATTCTGCATCTTGGACTTTCCTTTTAGCTTCAAGTAGATGAGGATACTTAGGTTTCATCACTTGGTTTCCCACATTATCTCTTCTACTTGCTGGTTCCTCCAAAGTACCTTTACTGAAGCTATTTCTTTATTTCTTAGCTTCTTAACTTGACGATCTAGAATAGCAATAGGTACCTCCTCCTAGGTAAGATCTTCTGTAACCTGCACATCTTCAATAGGAGTTGTACGAGATAGGTCACCTATGCATTTTCAAAGCATTGAGATATGAAACACTGGATGAACCATTGAAAGCTCTTGGGGTAGCTCTTATTCATATGCAACCTGCCCAAATCTCTTAATAATTTTGTATGCCCCTATGTAACATGGGCTTAGATTTTCCTTCTTACTAAATCTCATAACCCCTTTCACTAAGGATATCTTCAAGAATACCCAATATCCTACTAGGAAATCCAGTCCTCTCCTCCTAGACCCGGTGATTTATGATGACTTTGGGCTGTTTCTAGCTATTGTTGTATTAACCTAAATTTTTCCATGGCTTGTTGTACTACTCTGGCCCAAGCAAGGTGGTTTCACCCACTTCAAACCATCCAATTAGGGACCTACATTTTCTTCCATATAAAGCTTCATAAGGTGCCATTTTGACGCTTACATGGTAGCTAATTACTATAGGAAAATTCAATAAGTGGTAAGTGTTCCACCCAACTACCCTTGAAATCTACTGTACACTCTTATAACATATCTTTAGGTGCTTGAATGGTGCATTCTTCTTGACCTTCTGTCTGGGGATGGCAAGCAGTACAAAAATTCACTTGCATTCCTAGACTCGTTTGGAGAGACTTACAAAACTTTACAGTGAATTGAGCTCCCTGATTGAATATAATAGATATTGGGACCCCATGTAGCCTAACTATCTCTTTGAGGTATAACTTTGTATATTCTTCAGCCGTATAATCATTCTTAACTGGCAGTAAGTGCGCTGACTTTGTAAGTCTATCAAGTATTACTCATATGGAGTCAAACGTATGACATAACGAGGCAATCCAGTAACAAATTCCATGTTGATCATATCCCAATTTCAAGTTGGAAGCTCTATATATTCCATATAACCTCCTAGCTTTTGGTGCTCAACTTTGACTTGTTGGAAATTTGGACATTGAGCCACAAATTTTGCAAGGTCCTTCTTCATGCCTCCCCACCAAAATATTTCCTTCAGGTCATTGTATGTCTTAGTTAATCCTGGGTGGATGGAATATCTTGAATGATGGGATTCTTCCATTATCTTCCTTCTTAGTGCATTAACATCAGACACACATAATCTGTTTTGGCACTCCATCTTGTGTAAGCTCAAATCATTCATCGTACCTTGACTTACCTTTTTCTTAAGGCATCGTAGAATAGGATCATTGAACTACTTCTCTTTCACCTCAATTACCAATGAAGACTCTGCAACATTATGCATAACAATCCCTTCCTTTGGAGTTTCAAAAAGGCGAACTCCCAAACAGGGTAGTTGACATAGATTTTTACCATTCCTTGACTTACCATACTCTGGTCACTAATATTCATGATTGTGTTACGACTCAGAGCATTAGCTATCACATTTGCTTTCCCTGGATGGTATAATATATGAACATTATAATCCTTTATTAGCTCTAGCCACCTTCGCTACCTCAAATTTAGGTCTCTCTGCTTAAACATATATTGCAGAGTCTTATAGTCATTATAAATATCAACTAAACCCCATACAAATAATGGCACCATAATTTTAAAGCAAATACAACTGTTGCTGCCTCAAGATCATGTGTTGGGTAGTTTTTCTCATACGGTTGTCACGGCCCAAGTCTAGGGCCTAGATGTGACACGACGAATCAGAACCCGAAAGGACCCAAACAAGCCTCTTAACATATTAATCACACATCCTTGATTGCGGAAGCAAAGTAAACAACAACAACAGAAATAATAAAAAAGGAAGCGGGACTAAGGAAAATCTTGATATACATAAAAGCATAAAAAGCCAAGCTCATAGCATAAGTACATTATAGTATCCAACAACACCTCTAACATGGAATGGAGCCGGGGCCAAGACATTCTCCGAGCTCACCCTTATAATAACAAGTGTTCAACATAAAAAAGCCTCAAAATAGCAAGAGTAAGGTAGATAGTGTCCTCGGACTTGACGACTTACCAAAGATTATTTCCAAAGTATCAACTAGCCACGTGAAGGATGATCAAAAGGTGCTCTAGTCCCTACATGGTAATATCCTGTAGGCATAGATTATGCGTTAGTATGTTTGAGTATACCAAGTATATAGGATGCAATAAAAAAAGTCATAGGCCAATATAGACAAAATGCATAATCATAAGCAACAGATATATGATCTTAATATGGCATGCGTGAACAATTCTCATAATAAAACATGCTTGTAAATCAT
>JAABOM020054462.1:0-15442 GCA_011800125.2 Solanum clarkiae | reverse complement strand
GACGACGAGGTATGTAAGGTTATTTGATGTTGTATCATTTGGCATGAAACATAGATCCTTCCTTGGCACATAAAGGCGCTTACCAACTCCGACATAACTATTAACTGTGTCTCCATCCTTTGACATGTTCATATGATTCAATATATAGTCACTTTCAAATCTAGTTACATACATGAATACCATGATACATGAATTCTTGTTGCCAAATAAAGTTCACAAGTTGTTCCATTTCATTTGCATTTCATTGTTTATCCAATGTACTATTTTATTTATCATATCGTCTTGTATGATTATCTACATGTCACATGCTAAACATAGAGTCATACAGCTCCAATATTACGGCCACCAAAAGAATCATCTCAAAGGTAACTGAAAGATAAAGTATACAGTTTTGATGGGTGGTAGCTCGAGGGGGTTCATTCCGAACCTAGCATAGGGATGATCCTGATATAGTTTACAGGTGGTAGCCCGAGAGGGTTCATTGAGAACCTAGCATGGAGACGATCCCAATACAGTTTCACCACTGATCAGTTGGTCATTTGTTACAGCTGTACACAGATTTTACAGTACAGATTTTACAGTAAAGGTAAAGTGATATAACAGACATAAAGTACATGATTCCACAGTATAACTAAGGGTGGTCCCTGATCTTTTACAGATGCATAGCTTCATTTGAGTTGTTACTTATATACAATATATCCGGCCTTATATACTTAGTACATTATCCCGTACTGACGTCCCTTACGAGGGACTTGCATTTCATGCTATAGGTACAGGTGCTAGTAGATCTCTCCAGTAGGAGTACAGGATATTCAGCTGCTGTCATCAAGTTCCAGGTTGCTTCGGGGCTTCATAAATGTCTAGAGCTTACATGTTTTTATTATATAGTTTGTGGAGGCGGGGCCTGTCCTGACCCTTTTTAGATGTTTTTGTTTATTTAGAGGCTTTGTAGACCATGTAAAGCACAGAGAAGTCATGTCTCGCACTTTAGACAGCGTGACCCCAACGGCCTAGTCTTATGCATTTTCTTTTGGCTTGTTATCACTATTTATCTTCCTAAAGGCATGTCAAATGTAGAAACCCCTTATAATACGTATAGAATGCATATAGTTACAGGTTGGTTCTCCCGATCCCTATCGACAACGGGTGTCGGTCCGCCCTATGGGACTTTGGGGCGTGATAGATTCTCAATGTCGTCACTGGTATGTTAAAGTTTTTTCATTTTGATATGTATGCATTGATAGACCCGGGTGCCATTCTTTCTTTTGTTATTCCTTTTGTTGCGAAAAAGCTTCATGTTAGTCTCGAACTGTTGTGTGAGCCTTATGAAGTATCTTACCCAGTTGTTGAGTCCATTGTTGCTAAAAGAGTATAAAAATTATCTCATGTTCATTTTGTATAAAGTCTTGCCTTGTAATTTTGATGAATTAGATATGGTGGATTTTGATGTCATTCTTGGGATGGATTGGTTGCATGTATATTATGCTTCTATTGATTGTATAACTCATAGGGTTAAATTCCAATTCCCTAATGAGCCCGTCCTTGAGTGAGAAAGTCATGATGCGGTGGTCAAGGGTAGGTTCATTTCTTGTGTTAAAACCCAAAAGTTATTTCTAAGGGTTGCCTTTATCATCTTTTGAGGGTTAGGGATATTTAATCCAAAGTCCTTCCTACTGAGTCGATTCTGGTTGTTAATGAGTTTCTTGATGTCTTTCCCGATGAGCTTCCAGTGTTCCTCCCAAAAGGGAAATAGACTTTGGTATAGACATGCTTCCCAACAGTCAACCCATTTCCATTCCCCCTTATCGTATTGCCTCGGCGGAATCGAAGGATCAATTGAGGGATTTGTTGGGAAAGGGTTTTATAAGGCCTAGTAAGCACCATAGGTGCATCGATGTTGTTTGTGAAGAATAAGGATAGTTCTCTTAGAATGTGGATTGATTACCGACAACTTAATAGAGTCACCATAAAGAAAAAGTACCCTCTACTAAGGATTGATGACCTTTTTGATCAACTTCAAGGGGCTAGTAACTTCTCTAAGATTGATCTTCGGTCCCAATATCACCAACTTAAAGTGAGGGAGTGTGATATTCCCAAGACGACTTTCTAGACTAGGTATGAGCACTTTGAGTTGGTTGTTATGTCCTTTGGGTTGACTAATGCATCAGCTATATTTATGGATCTCATGAATAGGGTCTTTAAACCCTACCTTGACATGTTTGTGGTGGTCTTTATTGACAATATCTTGATTTATTCCCATAGTGAGGAGGAGCATATGAATCACTTGAGGGTGGTGTTGCAAATCTTGAGGGATGTGAGATTGTATACAAAATATGAAAAATGTGAGTTTTGGTTGAAAGAAGTTGCATTTTTGGGGAATATGGTGTTGGATAATGGTATTAAGGTAGATCCTAAGAAGATAGAGGTGATTAGAAATTGGCTTTGACTCCATCAGATATTTGAAGTTTCTTGGGTTTGGCAGGTTATTAATGTAGTTTTGTGAATGACTTTTCTTCTATTGCTTCTCCTATAACTAAGTTGACCCAAAAGAAGGCAAAATTCGTGTGGAATGATGAATTTGAGAAGAGTTTTCAAATTTTTAAAGAGAAGCTTGTCTCTGCTCCTATCTTGGCTCTACCGGAAGGGTTGGAAGAGTTTATAGTATATTGTGATGCCTCAAGAATTGGTTTAAGATGTGTTTTGATGCAAAATGATAAGTTGATAGCATATGCCTCTAGGCAACTTAAGGTGCATAAGAAGAATTATCTCACCCATGATCTTGACTTGACAACCTTGGTATTTTCTTTGACAATTTGGCATCACTACTTATATGGGGTTCATGTTGATGTGTTTACCGACCATAAAAGTCTCAAATATGTATTCACCTAAAAAGATCTTACTTGAGACAAAGAAGGTGGTTAGAGCTCCTTATGATTATGATATGAGTGTGCATTATCACCCGGAAAAAGCTAATACAGTAGTTGATGCTCTAAGTAGAGTGTCCAGGGGTAGTCTAACTCATGTTGATGATGGTGGCAAACATGTCATGACCAAAACTAGGGCCTAGACGTGACAAGACGAATATGGAACCATAAGGGACCCAAACAAGCCTCTTAGCATATCATACACACATCCTTGGTCGCAGAAGCAAGATATGAACAACATAGACATAAATAAGGGGATGTGGGACTAAAGAAAATAGTTTAATACTTGTATAACATAGAAGAGTCAAAGATCAAAGCGTAATTACATCTGTTGCCCAACAACACCTCTAAACATAGAATTGAGTGGGGGCACGACACTTTTCTGGCTCACCCTCATAGTCGTAAGCATCCACCAAAAGAAAAAGAGTCTTTACATAGCATAAAATCAATGGATATTGTCAGCAGAGTTGAGGACTTACCAAAGATTACTTCAAGAGATAGTACTAGCAACGTGGAGGAGGAGGATGATCAACCAGAGCTCCGATCCCTACAAGGTAACATCATGTAGGCATAGAGTATGCCTTTGTACGTTTGAATGTACAAGTATGTTGGATGCAATGCAACAAGAGATAGGACACATAGTCAAAGTGCATAATAATAAGCAAAGGGCTAAGAGTAATAACAACATGACATGTATGATCAATGTTTAAAGCAAAATATGCTTACATAGAACATATTTACATGTGTTGGAAGAGACCATCATCATAGACCAAGCAAAATATTACTAGAACTCCAAGGCATGCCACATCCTTGAAAGGTGATTGAGGTATATACCCCTCAATTGGTAGTTCGTGCACACCATCCCCCGACATGATGATTCAGGCTTGGTACCCCCTCAACAAGGCAACTGATGCTTGGCACCCCCTTGACAAAGTGATTGAGGCTTAACACCCTCTCGTCAAGGTGATTGAGACATGACACTATCTCAGCAAGCTGATTGAGGCATGACACCACCTTAACAAGGTGATTGAGCTTGCAACATCATAGATACTTTACACATACACACACACATACATATATATATATATATATTCTTATATCTCAAAATCCTTGTGTGATTTCGGATACCCAACATCATATTCTTGATCAGGGGGCAACATTGAGTGGGTAATAGCTATAAACCCAATTATAGAAGAGTTGTAGTGAAAAACAATTTCTGTTAATTTCTGAATTCCAGTGTTGTTAGTGCCCAGGCAATGATGCACCTGGGGCACAGACTGGGGATTGCTTCTGGTCTGTGTGGCATACTGGATGTAGACCTGTGTAAGTTTTTCCTCAATTTTCTCATTTCATCCAAGGGCGTTGGGGTAATAGCCCCATGCCCATTTAAATGTGAAATCTTCCATACTTAGCCATTTTTCAACTCTATAATTCACAAAACCCTCTCTGAAACTTTTGCAAGACTTTATCAAATCTCTCATTCAAATTCAAGGATTGCAAGCTCAATTTTAAAACTCAATAACGCATCCCGAGCTTCAAGTCTCCTTCAAGTTTATTCAAGAAATTCAAGGTTCAAAATATGTAGGTCTTCATCCATAGGTTCTTTCACCGATGGAGCCCAACATCTCTTTTTATGAAAATTGCATGATTTTAAATTGTAATACTTACGGGTATCTTTTATTATGAAATATGAACATAAATTATATTGGGGTTTTATCAAGTATTGATTGATTATGCATACATATCTATTTCAAGTTTATTCCATAAATTGATTTTGTCTATTGAGATTATGCATGATTTGAGCTACGAAGCTATGAATTGTTATGAGCTTTGTGATGGATTTCAAGATACTCTAAATGAGAGTTTTACTAAAATATTGGTGGGTTGATTTAAATTGAGTTTACTCTTCTTGTTTTACTCTTGAGGTGCATGATTTTGAACAAGGATCATGAACCCACCATGAGTCTGATAAAATTACATGACAAGAATTCTCAAGTTGTTGATGAATTAGTACTTGATTTATAAGTCAAGTAATTTCATAATGATTAAGGGCTTTCAAGCATATGTTGAATTCATGAAAAGTATCTATGATTGTACAAGTATCAAGTTGAGCCCTATTTCAAGATTTTAACCTCTTGTGAGCCAGTCATGTCAAGGCAAGGGATCCTGTATGATTATTATTTATTCTCATGTTCAAGTTAGGTTCACTAGTAGAGGTCATGCATGTTAATGAGAGACTCATGCCAAGCTATCATATCTCTTACAAATTATTCATGTTATGATTAAAGTATGATTATTTCAACTATTCTGTGGTATTAGACTTAATACTGATTTAGGCTTAGATGGAGGCTCAACACGCGGGGTCCTTATATAAAGTCTTTAGTCTCAAAACTATGTGCCACCATAGGATTATATATTCTACCATTGCTATAGTAGTGGATCCATCGTTATCATGTTTGGTTTGCCTTAGCAAGTAGACCACACTTCGCCGGGGGGTGTCATGCCCAGTCACCTGTACCGAGGGGGTGTCATGCCTTGGATTCCAAGTTATAGCTACTTGGTCTATGTCAGTTGAGGTCTCTTCCCACATATGTATGATGTATTATGCAATTCAAATGTTTTACAAGCATGTTTTATCACAAGTATTGATCATGCATATCTTATTGAGATTATATATCCATTGATTATGATTATGCATTTTGAATATTACGACTTATATCTTTGATGAATTGCATCCCGCATACTTAGTACATTCCAAGTACTAACATATACTCTATACCTACATGATATCTCCATGTAAGGACCAGAGCTCCTTTTGATCATCCTCCTCCACGTGGCTAGTTCGGTACTTCGAAGAAAGCTTAGGTGAGTCCTTAATTCTGAGGACAATAGCTATATTGATCTAGCTATGTTGAGACTTCTCTTATTTTGTTGAGCACTTTATATCAAGAGGGTAAGCCCAAGAAATGTATTAACCCCCGCTCTATTCTAAAGTAGAGGTGTTGTTAGATGCTAAGTTCATATATGCTTTTGAGCTTGACTCTTTTTATGTTTCTATGTTTATGAAAGACTTCCCTTAGTCCCACTTCGCTTTTTAATTATATCACTTGTTGATGTTTATTTTTCTTCCACGACTAAGGATATGTGAACTTTATGCTAAACGTCTTGTTTGGGGTTCCTTCAGGTTCCCCATTCACCGTGTCACACCTATCATGAACTTGTTCATCCTTGACCTCGGGTCGACAACCAAGTATGGAGCATATTTATAGAGTTGATTGAACTTGAGTGCATACTCCCTCACTCTCATCGATCCTTGCTTCAAATTCATGAAATCTATCATTTTGGCCCCCCTAAGCTCAAGAGGGAAGAATCGGTTGAGAAAAGCCACCTTAAACTCCTCCCAAAGAATCATATGGTTGATCCTTTTCTCCTCCTTCCATTAAGTATACCATATTTGAGCCACCCCCTTGAGTTGGTAAGGCTCCAACTCTTCCGATCTCACACACATAATGCCCTACAATTGGTATACCTTATCAACAAATTCTTGAGGGTCCTCATCCACTTTATACCTATAGAACTCCGGTGGTTTCATCCTCATAAAGTCCCTCACCCGAGATGCAGGATTGGGAGGATGAGGGGTTTGGGCCCCTTGATTG
The DNA here is from genome assembly GCA_011800125.2 of Solanum clarkiae. NCBI lineage: Eukaryota > Viridiplantae > Streptophyta > Magnoliopsida > Solanales > Solanaceae > Solanum > Solanum clarkiae. Next base: position 8,862 of record JAABOM020054462.1, on the reverse strand, counting down.
ACTTGATTAGCCATGACTTGAGCATCCTGGAGCTCTCTATGAGCCGATTGTTCCTCGGGTGTGCAGGATCTTCTTCCTCTTATGTTAGGCATCATCTAAAAATGGAAAAGAACATTCGTTAGACGGGAAACCTTACATAACATCTATAGCATGACATAGATCTTAAAGAAGGAAAACATTTCCTAAAGTATCTCATAGCCTCTTACTCATAGTTGTGGTGCATAACACAACCATGAATAAGACTCTAATCAACACGATGTGTTAGATGATGATGATCATTAACAACCTAGTGCTCTGATACCAAGTTTTTCACGACCTAAGCCTAGGGCCTAGACGTGACACGGCGAATGGGGAACCCGAAGGAATCGCAAGCAAGCCTTTTAATATATCATTACGCCTCCTTGGTCGCAGAAGCAATTAAACAATAATAAAAGAATAGAAATAAGGGCAAAGGAACTAAGGGAAGACTTTCATAAAATAAACATGAAAAGAGTCAAAGATCATAGCATTAACACATAGCTTGTCCAACAACACCTCTAATACATAGAAATTGAGTAGGGTCCAAGACAACTTTTTGGGCTCACCCTCATAGTCATAAGAATGCATCAAAAGAAAGAGAGTCTTTATACATAGCATAGGATACATTCTCCTCGAAATTGAGGAATTGCCAACTTGCTTTGGGAGAAATCATACTAGCCCCGTGGAGGAGGAGGATGATCAAGTGGAGCTCCAGTTCCTAACATGCAGACATCATGTAGGCATAGATATATGTTATTATGTTTGTATGTACTAAGTATGTAGGATGCAATGCAACAAGAGATAGACAACATAATCGAAATGCATATTTAGGCAATAAATTAACACATAGCAATATGACATGCATGAGTGATGCTTGTACTAAAACATGCTTACATTGAACATTTTACATGTGCAGTAAGAGACCATCATTAGTAACCAAGGCCTACCACCTCGTTGGCGAGGCGATTGAGGTACATACCCCCCAATATGGTAGCATGGGCCTACCGGTCCCCGAGCGAGGCAATTGAGGTATAAACCCCCAACATGGTTGCACAGGCCTACAACCCTCCGAGCTAGGTGATTGAGGTATATACCCCCCAACATGGCAGTTCGGGCCTGCTATCCCCCAAACGAGGCAATTGATCAACTTCCAACACTGTAGATACCATTCATGAAATCAACATATATATACATCTCTTTCATCATCATAAAGTCACTTAACTCATATACCATGCATTAGGCCTTAAATAACTCAAGAAGCATTAATCAGATATTTTATCAAACACTTGATGGATGTACAATGCTAGTATAAAACTATGCAATTCTAGAGTGAAACCATGTAATTCTAGTAGCATCCTCATGTAATATACATTAAACCCCTTCATAAAATCTCAAGATAGATCAATGATTCACAGTTCAAAGCATGCTTAAAGAATCACACTTTTACGATACCCCAACATAGTTCATAGTCAAATTCATAGTAAGAGACCCATAAGTAATTCAACTTAGAAACATGAAATTTACATAAAAAGAGAGCTTGGGCACCATGTGTAAAAGGACCCAATGGTTGAAACCCACATACCTTAGTTTTGGAGAATTCCTTGATGAAGTTTGGATTGAGAACCTGAAGATTGAATGAATTCCTTAAGATCTAGAAGGAAATTTGGCATTTGAATTGGAGTGAAATATTTGTCTAAGTGTTTGAGAGAGTATTGGGGAATGTCTTGTATGATATGGTGTTGAAATATGACTAAGTATAGGTAGGCCCAAGACCCAAAAGCCTTGGACCGAGATAAAATAATTGGGAAAAAATAACATTGAGGCGCACCCCAGCGACGTCATGCTAGGGGCACACATTGCTCATTGGAATTTGCAACTTTGAAAATTTATTTTTTGATATGGTCACTCTAAAATCAGGGTTAGACCAATTTACCACTTGTTTTTGCCCCTGATCAAGAATATTAAGACAAATTTTTGAAATCACGCATGAATTTTGAGATATATAAAAATAACGATTTCGAGCACTTTCAAGGTACATTTTCGGGCACTTTTTGGGGTCGTTTCAATGGTAAGTGCATAAATTGAGAAATCTAAGTGAATAACATTGACGCAATGAAAAAATAAAATAATAAAGTAAATCAAGTAAGATTACACAATATGAGAAGAGTTGGAGATCTGTTATCCATGTAACAAGAAAAGAATGCTAACAAGCATATTTCCCAAGACCTTTCTCTCTCCTACTTTCTAGGATTGTCGAACAACATCTTTGATGAATCCTTTTGTGAACCATAACCTCATTTGTTTATCTTTGTGTTTCCAAGGCGTCTTTCTCGGACATGGGGGAAATCTTAATGTAGTAAAAAAAAAACTCAATGCTTTATTTCCATTTGTCCAAGCATTGAAGGACAGAGTTACCCAAGACTTGTACTTGTGGGAGGTGTCGTGTCCCGTGGTATTAGACGAGGTGCGGGCAAGTTGCCACGACACCAGGTTATAAAAAAGGTGATGTCTTGTATGGATATGTGTCTATGTAAACATATTTCCTTATTATCATTGCTTCATGTGAACTACATCTAATTTGATTATTTATTGGCCTAATCTGGCAACTTATATTTTCCTTGTCCTTTTAATTCTTTGGTAGGTCTAAGAGAAAAAAAAGTAGCACATAATATGGAGAATTTTGATATTGCAACTGCTGGTATGATCTTTTCGATTATACATGGATACATTTACCTTGTGAATGTGGATACATTTGAACTATTAACCCTTCTGGTCTTAAAAAAATACTCTTGCTTTGGTTGAAGATGAAAAATTTCATTACATTCTGTATGATGTAAAAAGCTTTCATGGAAACTCTTTTTTTGTTCCCAACAACTTTTTTGGTTTATTTTTCTCTCAAAGAAGCTCAAGATTCAACATACATACATGTTTCTCCAATAAACGTGAAATGGTTTTGCCTTTTACAGTTTATCATAAAGAAAGAAAACTATATGAACTTGTTTCATATTTTGGTATAGTGTCAGATTTCACATGAAGAGAAAGTACATAGTATTTTATTTGTCACAACTTCTGACAATGTTTATCATAATTTTTTATTTATCACAGAATAGGAATAATTTATGAGTCTAACTGTATGTGTGCTCGTACGACATGGACATGCATTGTAACTACTACAACTTCTGGAACCATGTTTGTTATGCCTGGTGTTTTACTCAGATGCTAATCTCGTAAATTTTCCTATTCCATCTTGAACCTTATAATTTTCCTTGTTTCTATTTATGAAAAGCATAAGGTGTTGTACCATTTCAATGATAGCAATAAAGACATAAGTGAAAGGATTTGAATGAAATATGTTGTGTGCTCCGACTTTGATCTTTGTGTGGAATGCTTTTCTATCGGAACAAAAGTGCACCCTCACAAAAGCAATTATATGCATAGGGTTAATTCAGTTTTCAATTACGTACTTCTCTTGAATTATTTTATTTATATCTACATTTGAATAAACAAAAATAATTTAAGCCAGCGAAAATGCTTAAAGCAGTCTTAAATGACAATGTTTATCATCATTTTGTGTATCCTAATTGATTTTATGCAAATTTCTGGGAATATATTGTGGAAATTATTGTATCTTCTGAATACATAGCATCTTAAAAAACCATTTGAAAAGAAATTATTCACTTCCCATGTTAGCTGATCGATGATCTAACTAAAACATTTTTCTCACCTTGTTTATAACCTCTTTTCTAACCCATCATAAAGATTATATAATATTGATTTACATTGATTAATTTATAATTTTAACTTTTAATTTTGGAATTTTCATGGTGTAAATTGGGGATTTCTCGGACTTTAATTTTCAAACTTTAATCATTGACTTCTACCTTATTTTAGCCCCATTATGGAAACCATATTCACTGTTGAATTTTTTTAGATTCCATTTATGCTTTTCGGCATGTGCTTTTTGATCATTATACCCTTTTTATCTCAACTATTTGATTTTAGTTTTATCAGATTTGTTATGTGATTGTGATGCCATATTTTAATAGATTTTGGAATTGGAGTACCGTAGAAGGGGAAAGATGATATATTTGACTTGATTCGAGACTTTAATTGAGGCAAGTGGACTTCTAACCTTGTGTTAAGCATGAATGAACCTTGTATGCTCCTATATGTATTGTAAGGACCTGGACTTTGTATGGATTTAATGGAGCTTTAAATATTTGATTTCAGAGAGTTTTGGGGCAAGCTGACGCTCCACGGGAACCGTCACGGTCCGTGTTAGGTTACATGGCCTGTGTGGAATCTCCATGGAGTGGCCCTTGGCCTTTTGAGGATGTTTGTTCCTTAAACGTGGTGTTTTAAACTAAGGCACACCACACTTGGACCCCTCATGGTCCGTGTGACACTTCACGGATCGTGTGGTGGGAATGTAGTGGCCTTGTCTTGAAATTCCATAATTTTGGGACCAAGTATGGTCACACAACCAGGTTCACGGCTCGTGTAGAGTGTCACGTCCCGTGTGGCCGTCCGTAGGTGTTCCGGAGTGAACTTCTTCTAAGTATGGAATCTTCAAGCTCAAGTTAAATTCACTTTCAAGCTCTCAATTTAAGCTTATTTATGTGTTTTAAGGTCATCATGGGCCTCCTTCATTAACCCAAATTGAAAGGAATTCTGTTGGCTAAGTTTTTCACAAGAATCGATAGAAGGGTCAATTTTAAAGGGTCATATCTCTTACCAAAGAAGGAACTGAGTAACCCACGACCTATAAAATTGAATATCTTTGAATTAGCTTTCCAATGCATTTGGTTTCACCTCATTCCAAGTTTGGAGCAAGAAGTTATGCCCTTTTTCATAGAACCTGTCCAGGCTGGATAGTATGCGTTCACGAACTGTGTGGGGCTCACAATCCATGATGGCAACCATGTCAAGTTACGAATAAAATTTAAAGGGCCATTTTATTGAGGTGTTTTTGATATTTTGGCTCACCCCAGACTTTTTTAGACCTTTAAAATCCCCTTTACATTCCTATACCCCTCCTACACTAATTCTAAACCCTCATTCAAGACTAACACATAGTTTCTAGAATCAAACTCTCAAAATTCTCTACAAGTCTCATCTTCAAGATTCAAGCTAGGATTCAATTTTGGTTTCAACTTCAAGCTAAATTCTTCTCAAATTCATCTTTCTAAGCAAGATATGTGGCTTTTGATTCTTGGTCCCTTTTAATGAAGAAGACTCAAACTCTTTTCAAGTGATTTTCATGGAATTTTAGCTCAGTCTAAATGTGGGTTTTCAATATTATGATTTATTAAATTCAATTGATATATGATCTATGCTTTATTGATGATTTAAGATGGTTTAATCCCTACTATGATGATTTGCATTGAAGTTATAAATTTATGAAGGTGCATCTCCCCTCTAAAGATTGATTTATGCATTAGTAATTTATGTTATTATTTAAATGTGAATTTTAATTATATTTTTACTTTAATTTTATAATGTATTATTGATTTAAGTTTGAATATATGTTAACCATGCTATTCTCATCTCATTCATGGCATATGCACTCATGACTATGATTTTTATGAAGTTTATGAAGTGGATCAAGACCCAACTATGTTTATGTATATGATTTTGATAAGATTATGGTTGCGACAAGAATGTGATTACATAAATGACTATGATTATGGCTCATTGAGCTATTGTGGGTGTTTACACCACTATGTTTTGGGGAGCATCGATTAAGGTTTGAGTTAGCGTGGGCTATCACCAAGAGTCCATACTTATCTCTCAAGAAGGTACTACAAAGGCGCTATCCCCATGCATGAAAGTATTACATGAAGAATGTTTTTTCTTCTTAGCCTATTATGCATGTGAAAAGACCTAAAAAATACCCGAAAATGTGCCTCGAAAGTGCTTGAAACCATAATTTCTATATATCTCAAAATCAGTGCATGATATCAAAAATCTGACTTCATATAATTGATTGAGGGGCAAAATTTAGTGGGAAATGGATCTCACACTAATTTTAGAGAAAACCAATCAAAATTTCAAATTCCCAAAAATTCCTTATCCAATGTTGATCTGTGCCCTTGGCGCGACGCAGCTGGGGCACAGCCTAGTGTTATTTTTGCCCTAGTTTTGTTCAGTTGGTCCAAGGCCTTTGAGTCTTGGTCCTAACTCTTCCTATGCATGAAAATATCTATACTTAGTCTTATTCACCTTCATATCATATAAGACATTCCCAAATATTCTCAAACACTTTGACAAATATTTCACCCTAAATTTCGAGTCCCAAAACTCATTTGGATCCTAAGGATTTCACTCAAGCTTCAAGTCTCCATTTTCAATCTTCATCAAGTAATTCTCCAAAATTAAGGCATGTGGATTTCAACCATTGGGTCCTTTCGCCTATGGTGCCTAAGCTTTCTTTTTACCAAAATATCATATTTATAAGTTGATTTACTTATGGATGTTACTTACTACGAATTTGACGATGAAATATATTGGGTTTTTGCAATAATGTGACTGCTTAAGCATGATTTGAGCTATGAATCTTGAATATATCTTGAGATTTTATGAAGGATTTTGATGTATGTTGCATGATGGTATTACCAAGTGATGGTGGTTGGTTTTACATTAAGTTTTCTTGCATCGTTTTACTCTTGAATTACATGGTTTTACACTGGCATTGCTCACCCACCTAGTGTTTGATAAAATGTCCGGTTAATGTATCTTGCGTTGTTAAAGGCCTAATGCTTATCATATGTGTTAAGGGACTTTATGATGATGAAAGGATGTTATGTATGTGTTGATTCCATGAGAAGTGTCTATTGTGTTGTGGATTAAGTCCATGAGAAGTGTCTATTGTGTTGTGAGTTGACTATAGCCAATTAAGGGGTGATGCCTTAATCATCTTGGATGGGGCTGGTAAGCGATCAACTAACTAAGGGGTTGACACCTCAATCACTACTAAGGAGTGGTCTACCTTATATTCCAAGTACTAATTGCTTGGTCTATGATGATGGTCTATTCCTACTAATGGAATATGTTCCATGTATAAAAATGTTTACTTCAAGTATCATCCATCCATGCCATATTGTTATATATTCACCTATTGTATAATTATGCATTTTGATTACGATGACCTATCTAGTTGTTGCATTGCATCCTTTATACTTAGTACATTCAAATGTTCTAATGCATACTCTATGCCTACATGATCTCACCATGTATAACCGGAGCCCTACTTGATCATCCTCCTCCTCCACATGGCTAGTGCGATATCTGTCAAAGTAATTTTGGTGAGTCCTCTATTCAGGGGACAATGTCTTAGATCCTGTGCTATGTATTAGGACTCTTTTCTTTGACGTATTCTTATGACTAAGAGGGGCGAGCCCGGTTGCTTGTCTTGGTCCGCCGCTCGAAACCTTATGATGTAATAATGTTATAATCTTGTAGGCCCTTATGAGATTGTTGAGTAATATGGCAATGTGGCCTGCAGATTACATTTGCCTCCAGGTGTGAGTTTTATTCATTCAGTTTTCTATGTGTCTAAATTGAGGAAGTTGGTTGGTCATGCAGGTGCTATTGTTCATGTGGAAGGACTTTAGGTTGAGGATAATTTGTCTTATGAGGAAGTTTCGATTGGGATCTTGGATAGGCAAATGGAGAGGCTTCGCAGTGATGATTAATACATTGAAGTGCTACATGGGAAGTGGGACCAAGTATGATCTGGCGATACCTCTATCCTTTCCAATCTACTTAAGCCTATGATATTAAATTCTTCCCATTCTCAATGGTCCTAATTACTTAGCTCTTGACAAAAAAGCCTCATGTCATGATATGCATACATGTGCATGAAAATGATTTATTTTCATGATGTTTAAAATGATTTGAATATATTTTGATATGAGTCTTAATGACGCAATGATTTTCAAATGATTAATTATGCATTATACCTTGTGATTGGAAGTTTCATGTTCTAATTTGGTGAGGCCCAGAAGGCCCATTTTGTGGGTAGGCTCTGAAGTCCCAAGGGTGGCTAGTTTCATCAAGGCCAAGGGTATTTTCATGCTCCTAATCGAAGGTTTTGCAATGACAACCCAAGGTTCGAAAGTGATGGTGGTGTGGTGCCTAATGTTATGTGTCCAAAATGTGGTAAGGGTCATACTGGCCTATGTTTGAAGGACACCAATACTTGTTTTGGTTGTAGTGAAATGGGACCTAAGGTGGTGAATTACCCTTAAAATCGAAAGAAAGGTAAGGATGTTCGTGCACAAGGTGCAAATGTGGTCCCTAAGGGAATAGGTGGCCAACAAGGTGGTGCCCCAAGGCACAATCGGTTCTATGCTCTTCAAGGGAGACAAGGGGTAGATGAGGTTCCCAATGTCGTCACTTGTATGTTAAAAATCTTTGATTTTTATGTGTATGAATTGATAGACCCGAGTGCCACTCTTTCTTTTGTTACTCCTTTTGTTGCCAAAAAGTTTCATGTTACACCCAAATTGTTGTGTGAGCTATATGAGGTTCTACTGCCGCTGGTGCATCCATTGTTGCTAGAAAGTCAATAAAAATTATCCCATTTGCCTCTTGCATAAAATTGCCTGGTGATTTTGTTGAGATTTAGCTATGTAGAGGTATCCCTTCGCAGCCAACTTCTTAGAGGGACTACAACCTTTTAGGCCGTGGAAGTTTGAGGAAATAACAGGTTTGTGATGCCCTTAGATGTTCTGGGCCGCACGCGCTCTACACTGATGTATTCAATGAGTTTATAGCCTTGGCCGACAGGCCCGGGTAATCTTTGAAATTTCATCGTGATGAGGATAGATCATTGCAATTGTT
>JAABOM020054431.1:0-15444 GCA_011800125.2 Solanum clarkiae | reverse complement strand
TTATTTTCCTTCATGATTAATGTTGTTTGGTGATGGCCAACACCAAACCCTCCCTACTATCACGATCTCAACCAAGGTGGTGACGAATAGGAAAAAGGAAGTAGATGATAGGATTCAATTGATATCTTCTCGTCTAATCGAGCCAACCTAATAAAGAGGAGGTTGACTAGGACAATAGGTAACGGTTAAGTGGCATGCCAGGATATCCAACCAAGAGCCATAGTGAAATTTAACCTTCACCTTCACAAGAGGGCTGGAAGCACCTAAGTTACCATCCTGCATGCAATTCAGCAATCATAGTTATGTTATCTAGGTTAATTGAGTCAACGAACCATGGGGAACACAATTCCTAAGTTGTTCCCAAAATTGAGCATTTTTCCATAATCCAATTAGAATTTATTTTATGTTGTTTTTGAATCACACCCCCCCCCCCCATTTTTTAGAGATTGTAGTTATAGATATTAGGAATGATTAGTAGAGAAATCCTATAGTCATGCCCTGTATTCCCTGTGGATTCGACCTAACCTCGGTTATGTTAATTACTGATAGCGACCTTTTTCTTATTGGAGCGTGACCATTAGTCAAATATTTTGGGAATACGGCTAGCTTCGATTTGATTTCACTATTACTTAATTCTAGCGTTAATTTCTAAAGTCTCTTGTACTTTACTTTTGTTTTGTCTTTGTTGTTTGATTTATTTTGCAGAGTATACTAGGTTGTATGCCCAACACAAGGAGCAAAGGCAATCCCTTAGCTCCCCTAAATTTAGGGATCCATCAACTACCAAGAAGGATGACTCAAGTGAATTAGGACATTGAGGTTGCGGAGGATATGCATGTAAACAAGGAAGACTTAAGAAGAGAGGAGAATCCAACACCAAGGTTTAACCAGCCACAGCTCAGAGACTTCAATGCAAATGCTTACAGCTAGAATCAATACTAACTAAACCCTATGGTGATGGATGTTACCAGTTCTATAGTACTTCCCCCTCTACTGGCAGATGCTAAGTTTGCGGTATCATGTGGACTACTCCAAATTCTCCAAAACCATGGCCTATTCACTGGGTTACTGTTAGAGGATCCCCACTATCATATCCAAAATGTTGTCTTCGTGTCCAAAAGTGTCATGGGGACACAAAATATTTCTATTGATGTTGTTGGATTGAGGGTGTTCCCTTTGTCACTGTCTGGCAATGCAGCAATATGGTTGTCTAACTCCCTATGGGTACCATCACGAGTTGAGCTGCAGAGGGTCTTCTTAGAAAGATATTTCCCAAGGTCGAAGAAGCTGAAGCTTAAGGACTAAATTAATAAACAGAGCATGGGGTCAGAGCGAGCATGGTAATATAAGGAGTTCTTATGCGGTTACCACAAATAGTGAGCAAGCAAAAGTAAGTGAAGAGATTATGGAGCAACTTGCTCAACTCCGTACTGGCATGGATTTGGTTTTGAAGCAAAACCAAGCTAGCATGAAGGCAATAGCTCACCAAACTCCATTTAATCCTGTATATGATGATCAATTCTTTTATTAGTATATCTGTTATGTAAGCAACCAAGCGGCCGGTTTCTAGAACAACCCCTAAGGATCCAACTCGAATTATTGGAGGCAAGCTTCTGGGAATCAAGGTTGGAATTTCAATCGATAAGGGACATATAATAGGAGTGGATACTATGAAAGAGACAGAGTGTCAGACACAAGATAAGGGGAAGAGAAGGCTACAGAAGCAGTCCTAATATGCCATCACACAATCGTGATACCGGATCAAAAAATTCTAGGATCGAAGATACGTTTGAAAAGTTGTTGAAGTGACCAGACCATCAGGATGTGTCTCTCAAGGGAAAGAAAGCAGATGTATCTAGAATTAATCAAAAGATAGAGTCTCATTCAGTGCAAATCAAGCAACTTGTACAATAGTCTGGGCAAGTATCTTCACAAATGAATCAACGCCAAAAGGGCACCCAACCAAGAAATGCAGTTTAGAATCCAAAAAAATGAAAAGCATTGCATGGCAGTGATGACAAGGAATGGCAAGAGTACAATAGATCCTTCTATACAAAAGGTAAAAAATGGGAACCACGAGAAGAGAATGAATGAAGGAACCCAAGCATGCAATGCAGAAGAGCAATCCAAGAAGTATAAAACCTTCCTAGGCCTCCTCCTTATTTCCCTCAAAGGCTTGGAAAGAGAAAGGAGGAAGGTAAGTTTGAAAAGTTTTTGCAATGCCAAAACAATTCTCAATAGACCTTCCTTTAGTTGAGGCCCTTGAAAGGATGCCAGGACATGCGAAATAGATGAAGGATCTAGTAAAAAAGAAGCTAAAAGTGAGTCAAGACCTTCCAAAGATGTTTAATGTTATAGTGCCATCACTACAAAATCATTGGTGCAAAAGCGCGAAGACCTGGATGCGTTTACCATTCCATGCACTGTAAGAGAACTAGCATTTTCTAAAGCACTGTGTGATTTGGGAGCTAGTATAAATTTAATGCCGCTCTGCATATTTAGAAAGCTTGGTTTGGAAGCATTGTCCACACAAAGATGCGGTTGTTGATGGTTGGCAGAATAGTCAAGAAGCCTGTGGGGATTTTGTATGATGTGTTGGTAAAGGTAGACAAATTTATATTTCCTGTGGATTTTGTTATACTTGAGTGTGAAGTTGATTTTGCATTTCCAATAATTTTGGAAAGACCCTTCTTAGCCACAGGATGAGAATTAGTAGATATGGAGAAGAGCCTACTCACCTTCCAGCTTGGTGAGGAAGCAGTGATGTTTCAAGTGGTTCAGTAGGATGAGAAGAGTTTGGAGTTCCAAGTCAACTCAATGATTTCATCTAATGATGAAGATGAATTCAAAATTCCTATAGAATTGAGGCATGTTATGGATCCTTTGGCAGCCATGTTGATGAACTTTAAGGGTTATAGCACACTCCTGATTATGAGGAAATGGTAAATGCTTTTGGAGTGTCCTTTGGTCGAAGGTGGTAGGAAAGGTTAGAGTTGGATTTATGCAATTGGGAGACACCGCCTATAAAGACTTCTGTAGAAGTACCACCAGGGTTAGAGTTAAAGGCACTACTAGCACATCTGAAATATGCCTACTTGGGAGAGAATAATACATTACCTGTCATCATTACAGTAGATTTAAGTGAAGCTCAAACAAAAGCCTTAGTCTCAGTTCTCAAGCAGTATAAGCGAGCCATTGGACGGACAATTGAAGACACCATTGGCATTCCCCCTGGGATATGCTCTCATAAGATTTAGTTAGTCAAAGAGTAAAAGCCGACTATTGAACATGAAAGGCGTTAGAACCCCCCAATGAAAGAGGTTGTGAGGAAAGAGATCATCAAGTGTCTGGATGCAGGAGTAATCTACCCAATTGCTGACAGTGAGTGGGTAAGTCCAGTGCAGTGTGTTGCAAAGAAGGGAGGTATCAAAGTGGTGCCTAATGCAAAGAATGAGTCGATCCCCATGAGACTATTCACCAGATGGAGAATGTACATAGATTATAGAAAAATAAATGCTTTTACTGAGAAGGACCACTTTCCTACGCCCTTCATGGATCAAATGCTCGACAGGCTGGCAAAAAAGGGATGGTATTGCTTCCTTGATAGGTACTCTGATTACAATCAAATTGTTATTGCACCTGAGGATCAGGAGAAGACAACATTCACATGTCCCTATGGTACTTTTACATTTAAGAGAATGCCCTTTGGACTTTGCAATGCTCCAGCCACATTTCATAGATGCATGATATTTATCTTTTCTAACATGGTTGAAAGCACTATTGATGTGTTCATGGAAGACTTCTGTGTCATTGGCCAGTCTTTTAGAAAATGTCTTTTGCATTTGTGTGATGTGTTGCGAAGATGTATTGAGAGTCACTTGATGCTAAACTGGTACAAATGTCGTTTAATAGTCAAAGAGGGGATCGTGCTTGATCATAGAATTTCGGGTAAGCGAATTGAGGTTGATAAAGCAAAAATTGAGGTGATAGAAAAATTTCCACCACCGATTTTGGTAAAAGGTATCAGAGCCTTCTTGGGCCACGCTAGATTTCACCATCGTTTCATAAAGGATTTCTCTGAGATCTCACAACCTTTGTGTAAGTTGCTAGAGAAAGATGCCAAGTTTGTATTTGATGATGCGTACATGCACGCCTTTGAAGAACTGAAAAGAAGGCTAACTACATTACCTATTATTGTAGCTCCAGATTGGTTACAACCATTTGAGCTAATGTGTGATGTGAGTGGAGTGGTACTCATCATGGTGTTGAGGCAGCAAAGAGAGAGAGTCTTACACCCGATCTATTATACTAGCAAAGCACTGAATGTGACTCAGAAAAATTACAACCGTGACCGAGAAAGAATTGCTTGCATTTGAAAAATTTCATCTGTACTAGTTGGGAGCTAAAGTGATTGTCCACAAATACCATGCAGTGCTCAAATATCTGATGAAAAAAAAGGATGCAAAGCCAAGATTGGTTAGGTGGGTACTTCTCTTACAGGAATTCAATTTTGATGTGATTGATAGAATAGGGTCGGAAAACAAGGTGGCTGATCACTTTTCTAGATTGGAAGATAAGGCTATGGTGAAATTTGATGATGGGCTGGACATAAATGACTCATTCCTTAATGAAAGAGTTCTGGTTTGGAGACTATGCCAACTATTTGGTGAGTGATATAGTGCCTCCTAATTTAAATACCCATTAACATTGCAAGTTCATGCATGATGTAAAGAAGATCTTCTGGGATGAGCCATATTTATCTCGCATCTGTGCTGATGGGATCATTCGTAGATGTGTCCCAGAAGTAGCGATGATGAGCATTCTTGAAACATGTCACTCTTCAAAGGTGGGTGGCTATCACAGTGGAGCGCAAACTGCTTACAAGGTGTTGTAGTGTGGCTACTACTGGCCATCTATTCATCAAGACGCACATGACTATGTAAAGTCATGTGATAGATGTAAAAGAGAGGGCAGAGTTTCGCGAAGGTGCAAACTTCCCCTGAATCCTATTTTGGTCATCGAACTATTCGATGTTTGCAGCATTGATTTTATGGGACCATTTGTTAGCTCTCATGGTAGCAAGTATATTCTGTTTGCAGTTGATTATGTCTCCAAGTGGGTGGCGGCTGCAGCTCTACCGAACAATGAGAGTAAGAGTTTTATAGGATTTCTCTGAAAGAGTATATTCTCTAGGTTTGGTATATCTCAAGCAATTATTAGTGATGGAGGTTCTCATTTCTGTAACTGACTGTTCAAAGCCCTCCTTGAAAGATATGGTGTGACGTATCGCGTCGCAACCGCGTATTATCCCCAAACTAGTGGGCAAGTGAAAGTAAGCAAATCTTATCCAAAATAGTGAATGTGCATTATGCTAGCTGGTCAAGGAGGTTGGATGATGCTTTGTGGGCCTGCCGGACTACCTTCAAAACTCCCATCAGAATGTTTCCTTATCAACTGTGTTTGGAAAGGCCCGTCACTTGCTGGTTGAACTGGAACAAAAAACATTGTGGGCATTAAAGAAACTGAATCTAGAATGGCAGGTAGCTACACCCTCTAGGTTAATTCAAGTAAATGAACTTTATGAGTTTAGACTGCGAGCCTATGAGAGTTCCGCCTTGTACAAATAACGAATGAAAGTTCAGCATGATCGCAGAATTGAAGATCGCCAATTTTCTTTGAGAGACATGGTATTGCTTTATAACTCAAAGATAAGATGGTTTCCTAGAAAATCAAATATAAATGGCTGGGGTCTTTCAGAGTTGTGCATGTTTTTAGCCATGGAGCTATCGAGTTAGAGAGTAGGGATAGCAAATCTTTCGAAGTCAATGGACAAAGGGTAAAAACGTATATGGTTAACTTGGCAGATGTCAAAATAGTGAAATATTGGGACAGCTTGAAGAGGCATGAATGCAACAATTTCTTGTCATGCCGCAATATTAACGAGACGCTTCTTGGGAGGCAACCCAAGGTACGCCCCTTGCATCTTTTTGTGTTTTTCATTACTTTGAGGATAAAGTATCATCTTTTGCTAGGGTGGTGGAAGTTATGGATTAAGGTGATGTTTGAGTAGTCTCAGTCCATAATTTCCACTATTTTTTATCCCAAGGTTTTCTTGGGGTGTTTCTTTTTCCTTGTGGATATTTAATTTTCTATTGAATCGGCATGTTTTAGGAAGTACAGATAAGTTGTAAATGCATAGTAATGTTATCTTATGGCATATATATAGCCCTTAAATTTTCTTTAAACTTTTGATGCGAAATTGGGTACCCTCAAAATTTTTGAGGTTGTGATTATTGATGCATTCAGACATTTTTGGGGTATATGGCAATGTTTGTTCAGATATTGTGAAGGTAAGCTTAGACTGAAAGCATGTCCTGTGAATATATACTTGATTATGGATGCAACTGCCATGTGTGTTATGAGCTTATTTTGATGAATGCATGTATCATTGTATGGACTCAGAACTTGCCCTAGTACTCTAAGATTGGTTTGGTGAATTGGTTGATTTGGAAGTGATCTTAGGAATTTGTTCTCATAGTAAGAACACTTTTGCCTAAATGACCTACCAAATGTACTAGCGAATCCCTTGTTCCAAATATTTGAGCTTCTTATGTACTCATATTTTTTGCTGACACCTTGGTAACCTCACCTCCTTTGATGAAATACCCTAATATTGGTCCTGATCTATCCTTGAACGTATGAACCTTGATTGAGGCTAAAAGCCTAAGTTGAGGGTAGCTGCATTGGTGTCCCCGGTGTGAGACATAGATATTGTGTATTTCACGTTAGGCTAAAAGCCTAAGTTGAGGGTGGCCCTTATTGTGGTAAAGTAACAACAATGATGTAGTTAGTTGAGGTGAAAAGAAATAAAATGAATAATCATGAACCAGGTGAAGAAAAAGAAAAGAAAAGAGTGTCTTGAGTTGAAAAGGTTAGCAAAAATGAGCTCAAAATGAAGGCACAACTGAAAAGTGAAAGAATAAACCTGGGAAAAAGCTTTAAAAGGGGGAAATAAGGGAGGAGTTGGTGAAAGGGTTGGAGTATGAAAGCAAAAATGTTGGTAAACTTGGTTCAAGAATAACTTTTAGTCACAATTTTCCCAATATACCATACCAAAGCCCCCTGAGCCCATGTTACAAGCCAATAAGTCCTAAAGTGATACCAATCCACTTTTGAACTAAAACAAAAAATGAGTATGGTGGCAAGCTTATGGTGTTAGTCATTGTGCATGAATTTCAATTGTGAGAGTGAGAATGCTTCCTCAATCCCTAATTTCTGAATGTACTTGAGTGAGTATAAGGGACTTTTTTCTAGTGAGGGCATTTGCACTACATAATCAGCATATGATTATGCCAGTGATTGTGGAAGGTTGATGCTCCTTAGCTTGTCATGGTTGGATTGCCAAGTATCTTATTATGTTCTTATTTGCTATATAGTTTTACAATCTTGTTTTGAAAATTGTAATTGGGTATTTGAATCAGAAAAGTTGATATGTATTCCATTCGTCTAGTTGCTATGTATTTCTCTTTGTTTGTGTAGATTGAGTCGTCACTCGAGGACAAGAAACAATTCTAGGTTGAGGGTGTTGATGTGCTCTAAAAATACAACATATTTGGTGCCTGAAACAGAGGATTTAGTGAGTTCTTAAAGAGACATTTTAGTGTTTTGATGTATTTTTGTGTTAATCTTGCACAAAAGTTAGGTTGGCATGATTTTGAAGAAAAGTTACAGATTTTACCGAAGCATAGGCCATACGAGCCCACCTACAAGTTGTAGTTCACATTGCGAGTCATAGATTGTGTCATAGCAGGAATCAGAGATCGAAAATAAGAAATATGCCAAGTGAAGGTCACTCCTATGAGCCCAGCCCACGAGGCGTTAGGCACTCTATGACTTGTAGAGGTGGACTCATAGCGAGAATCAGAGAGCCAAAATGTTGGACCAAAAAACTAAAGACCAAGACTACGATATCAATATACGAGTCATAGCCCAAGCAATGAGTCGTACCTATGGGTCGCACCAGTTCATTCCAATATGCCAAGATCCTGATATGAGACCCCGACTACGAATCGTAGGCCAACCTACGAGTGGTAACTGTAAAATTTAACAGATACAAGTTGTCTTTTCTGCATAAATTTTAGGGTTGTTTTGTGCACACTATAAATAGTTTACGTTAGGTTGTTTTGAGAGAGTTTGACTAGAGACATTACTCAAGGATAGTTTTTGAAGCTTTTCTTAGGTTTTAGAAGATAGATTACTTGTTCTTCCTTGAAAAACTCATTTTGGGAAACTGCAAATCTTGCTTTGTACGTATTGTGGATCAATAAATATTGTGGGCTTGCAACTTGTGGTGTTTATTACATTCATTATTGTTGGTGAAACTCTCAACTATGTTTCTTATTTGCATTTTTGTGTGCTTTGCTTTAGCCATGAGTAGCTAAGCACCCAGAACTTTGGGTTGTGGGAACCATGGGTAGTTGACTTGAAATGACCTAGGTTTTGTGCATATTTATGATTAGGGTTTTGCATGTATTGTTTATTTCCCTTCATGATTAATATTGTTTAGTAGTGCCCAACACCAAACCCTGCCTACTAGCACTATCCCAACCAAGATAGTGACGAATAGGACAAGGGAAGTAGATGATAGGATTCAGTTGATTTCTTCCCATCTAATCGACCAAACCTGAACAAGGGGAGGTTGACTGGGACAGTAGGTAATGGTTAGTTGGCACACTATAGTAGCCAACCAAGCACCATGGTGAAATTTGACCTTCACCTTCACAAGAGGGCTGGAAGAACCTAAGTTACTATCCTGCATGCAATTCACTAATCACAGTTATGTTATCTAGGGTAATTGAGTCAACGAACCATGGGGAACACAATTCCCAACTTGTTCCCAAAATTGAGCATTTTCCCGTAACCTAGTTAGCATTTATTTTATGTTGTCTTTGAATCACAAAACCACCCACCCTTCTTAGAGATTGTAGTTATAGATACTTGGAATGATTGGTAGTAAAATCCTATAGTTAAGCCCTGTATTACCTATGGATTCAACCATATCCTCGGTTACGTTAATTACTTATAATGATTGATTTCCTATAGGAGCGAGACCATCAATCTAATGTACAAGTTCTAAACTGCTTTACAACTTATAGAACCAGTCGTAGAGACTCAACCTGATGCTCTTCTCAGCCAAATTGCTGACTTAGTCCTGTACAGACATACTCTTCATAAAATGCACTATTACCCTATATGCAACCAACCCATTGTCCAAAAATACAATTAAAATAAAATAAAACAACCACCTAAGAATCAAAAAACTGAAAATTTACCTATAACTATGCTATTACATCAAAAATACTGGGTAGCCTCCCAAGTAGTGCTTGATTTATTATCGTGGCACGACATAGGTAAGTTGGTTACTCAGACTTCACCTATTATTCCAACTTCACTCTTGAGCTCATCTAGATACTTCATGGACTGACAGATGTCAAAGAAAACTTCTTCATCATTCAATCTAAACTTGAGTTGACCAACATCTATATCGACTAGAGCTCGTCCAGAGGCTAGGAATGGCCTTCCCAAGATGATTGAGACATCGAAGTCAACTTCACAATATAGAATCACAAAGTCTATAGGGAATATGAATTTTTCCACTTTTACCAACACATAGAGGATCCCCACAGGCATTTTCACCATTTCATCTTCCATTAGTAACCACATGCTAGTTGGAGTAGGGACTCCCAATCCAAGCTTCTTGTAGAACGTAAAGGGCATTAAATCGATACTGACACCTAAATCACGTAGTGTCCTTGTAAAATCCACATCTCTTATAGTACAAGGTATGGTGAAAGCACTTGGATCTTCATGCTTCTGAACCAAGGACTTAGTAGTGATAGCACTAAAATGTTGAAGCTCTTGAGAAAGCTCCTGACTCACAGTGCACTTTTTGGTGACCAATTCCGTCATATAGTTTGCATATCCTGACATTTTCCCCAAAGCCTTGATGAGAGGGATGTTGATAGATAGTTGAGTAAGCATGGAGAGAAATTTCTTGAATTTGACTTCCTCCTCCCTCTTTTTCATTCTTTGGGGGAAAAGAGGAGGAGGCCTAGGGACAGGCTTAAACTTCTGTGGCGCTTTAGCTTCTTTACTCACCGCATCCTTGGAACGATCATCTCCTACATCCACATCCTTTGTTGCAACCATCTCCTCACGAACATCTTCCTCATCAATTGGTATAAGAGGGTCAATTGTGCTCTTCCCACCCCTAGTAGTAACCACCATATGCTGCCCTTCATTCTTAGGATTTTGCACGCTAGGTAATGTACCCCTTTAACGCTGATTCAACTGAGTTGACACTTGAATGTTGTTCAAGTTGTTTAATAGACACATAATGAGATTCTATCTTTTGATTGACACTAGAGATCTCTATTTTCATGCCCCATAGGGTCCCATCCTATAGTCGATCAATAGGCGATCAAACATCTCCTCAATTCTGAAATTGCCTATACCTGCGTCCCGGTTGTGTGGTGGTACACAAGGACCATTTTTGAAGCCTTCTCTAAAACTCCAATCTACATTTGGACCACTGTTCAAATCATAATAACCATCGTGGTTGTGTCTGAAATCTCTATCTGTAGCGTATTTTCGACCTTGGTTTCCTTGACATTGGCACCAATAGTCTTGATTAGACCCTTGGGCATTGGTCCAGAAACACCCCGTCTAATCATTCATAAAACAAGTGTCCTCCTCATAGTATGGCTCCTCGTACATGGGTGCATAATGAAGTTGACGAACCACTGCATTTACTCACTCATGGTTCTGCTTCGTTGTCACCTCCATACCAATGTGAATCTGAGAAGCTATTGCATGATCTCTTCATTAATTCTGGTTTGTTCTTGACCCACTGATCACCTCCAAGATACACCTCTCTTTTGGAGGATAAAACGGTTGTTGTCAAATATAAAACCTAATCATGGTTACGGTCGAATCCCATAGAGAATACAGAGACTTTCCAAATCAATTCACCAATAAAAAATTTAAATGTTAACTAACTCAATTCCCAAGAAGGGGGATTGCCATGATTGATAAGAAATTAAACTGAACTAGCTGAAATAACAGACAATCAATAACGGAAAGCAACTTGGGAATTTGTGTTCCCTATGATTCACCAACTAAATATCTCCAGATAACCTAATTCTCGACTAAAGTATAGCATGTAGGAAAATAATTTAGGTTCACCAATCCTTTTGGTCAAAGGTGAGAGGCGAATTTCATTACATGATTTGGCTCATCTCCGTAGTGTGCAACACTGACCATTACCTATAGTCGCAGTCAACCTTCCCTTGGTATAGTTCGGTTGATTAGACTAGCACACATCATCGAATCCTGGTCACCAATATCTTTTCCTATTTATTACTACCTGGATCGGGAAGGTAACTCTATGCAAGTTCTAATGTTGGCCACCACTAGAAAACACGCAATAATAATAGAATTGATTAATATCTGTAAATACTCATTCTAAGAATTGCAAATTATTTGAGTCTATTTGATTAGATCTTCATGGTTCCCACAGCCCCAAGTTGTGGGTTTAACAACTCATACTATGGGTGGATGAAGAAATCATCTATTGAGAAAACATAATTCATCACTTATCCAAATAGATTGAAGAACAAGAAAACCTAATTTGTATTAAGAATCACAAGATTGAAAGATACAATGAATCCACAAGTGTACTCTTCTCTCCGATATTGAGTTTCCAAGTATAAAACCCTAAAACATGCTATACTGACATTCTCTACTCTATTATGCTGTACTTTGTACTAAAAATAACCTAATTATACTATTTATAGTATTTACATACTAGTCCAAAAAAATAGAAAAATTGGTCGGTGCACCCTACGACACACAGTTACGACTCGTAACTTGGTTTACGAGTCATAATCGGGATCTCATGTTTAGCTTATTGAATCATGGACTTCATAGCTACGGATCCACTTTATGAGTCGTAGTATGATCTAAGATTCATATCGCCTTCTTGTACACTTCATCATCATTATCTGGTCCTTCTCTGGATATCTTCATGAAACCCCTCTATACGACTCGTAGAGTGATCTACGACTCGTATAAGTGTCTCATACAACTTAACTTTAGACTTTCATTCAACATTAGAAATCCCTATGAAACTCACTCTACAACTCATAGAGGGTCTCGTAAGCCTTCAAAAACTAGAAAAGTCTGCAATTTTTTCCAAAAGCCATGCCAACCTGCTTTCCTGCAAAAACAAACAAAAAAACATACAAAAACCACAAATGTCACATTGATAATGCACAAAATGCTAAGTTTTAGGCATCAGGTGTGTTGTATTTTGGCAACATATCAACACCCTCAAGTTAAAATTGTTGCTTGTCCTCAAGAAACGACTCAATCTTTATATATAACATAACAACACACAGACGTCAACCCAATGACACACATCACATATCATTCAAGCTTAGGTACCCACACCAAATTTTTTAAACAAGATCAAATAGTTATTTAGCAAACCAAAAGAAACTCTAGCATTATACAACATAACCATGACAAGCAAAGGAATATTAATAGTCCATTATCATAGATCAAGTCAAATGCTAACAATGGAATGCAAGTGCCCTCACAGAAAGAAGTCTCATTTTAATACTAAATGATGATTTCAATTTTTGCTTTGGAATGTGCAAAGACACTCTCTCACAAAAGATTTTCATGCATAATGACTAATATCATAGGCTTGCCCGTACACTCATATCTCAAATTTTCAATCAACTAGACTAGGATCACTTTAGGACTTTCTAGGCTTGTAACGTACCCTCAGGGGACTTCGGTATGGCATTTTTGAGAAATAGTGACTAGAAGCCATCCTTGAACTATGTATTTCAACACTTTCATCTTACCAACTCCAACATTTTCTCTTTATTCATTTTTTCCACATTCAACCTTTTTTTAGGTATTTTCTTCTCATATTTTCAGCTTTTTCCTTATTTATATATTTCATTTTTCTTTTAATCTAAATCTAAGGCATCTTTTTCTTTTACTTGTACCCGGTACATGATTTTCTTCTTTTTCTCCTCATTCCCAACTCACCATCTTATTTTTGTGATTTTACCCCTATATCGGCCACCCTCAACTTAGACTTTTAGCCTATATTAAAGTACACAATATATATTCCCCAAGCCAGAGCCACTTTTGGTAGCCACCCTTAACTTAGGCTTTTTGCCTCAATCAAGCTTCACAGTGCTCAAGGACAGACTAAGTCCAGTTTCGAGCTTTTTCACTAGAGAAGGTTAGGCTAATTAAGTGTTTTTTAAAGAATTGGTTTATGTAAAGCTCAAATATTTGGAAAAAGGGATAAAACATGATCTAGTTGGTTATTTTAGGCTAAAGTAGACTAATTAACAATCAAAGGCCTAAGATCCCTTCCTAATCTATTTAATCTACAATCAAACTTAGAATAACAGGGAAAGTTCTGAATTAGCACAAAAATGCATGAATCTAACAAAATAATGTCGCACTGACGTGGCATTGGAAGTATTATCAACAAACAACTCACAGATCATTTATATCTCAATTATCCTCACTTATCAGAAAAACTATTGCCAAACACCTAAAAATGCATGGTTGTCATTTAACTACTAATCAAAAATTTTTAATGGGTACCAATTTTCAAAACCAAAACATACAAAACATGTTATATGCCATAAGTATTACTACTATATGCTATAAAGATTATCTAAACATCCTAAATCTATCAGTTCAACAGAAAATAAATATCGACGAGGAAAAAACACAGACAAGAAAACCTTAGGATCAAAATTTGGGTACTTATGGATCATGCGCTACTCAGAGTTCACCAAGGCCCATAACTACCCACAACCCATTGAAAAAGTTGTGCATTGTCCTTAACACACAAAATGAAGCAAAAATATAATTGTTGGGGTCCAAAAAGTACCTCGCCACCTAAGCGCCAGTCTGTGGTTGAGTCTGGCCATCGCCCTCTTGCGTGGTAGTCTCCTCAATTGCTCCACTATGTCCAGATGGGTGAATTTCCATCGCCCTATCAATGCTCCTGGGCTAACCTCATCTCTTCCTTTAGCCTTGATATCCTTAAGGCCAGCCCGAGCTCGTCCTCCTCTTGCTCATCGTCCTTATCATCCTCGTGGAACTTTGCACGTACATTTCTCTGAACACAAACCTCATCTATACAAAGGCGCTTCTCAAGAAAAGTCAATGAAGGTTACGTGGAGGTGAATAGATTAAATAGCAGCTCTATAGGTATAGACTCCAGTAATGTCACGGGCGTTGCAAGTGAAGCTATCATGTCAGCCCTAAGCTTTTCAATCTCCTCATGTACGATTGACAAATCTAAAGGAGGGGCCTCGGCTAACCTCTTCTGTACTCAGTCCTTAAAGGCATTGATACGGGCATCCACCATAGAAACACACTCATGAATAGTAGATATGGTGAATAACTAGTGTCACTCCTCTAAGTCCTAAATAGTCTGCCGAACCTAAGGCCTAACCTACTAAGTAACATGAGAAAACTAGGCCTGAGCGCTCAATAATCGCTGTGCCATGGCCTAAATAAAAACTGCAAACACATAAACTATGCACAATGTATAAGTATGGGAAATACTGGCCTCTATTATTGGAGCAACTATAGTCAGACCCCTCTCAACATCGATTGCCTCAGGTTGCCGGGGTCTCTCATCAATAGTAGCAGCTGCAGAAGGAGTAGTGACAGTCGTCGAACCCTCAGGAGGAGACTCCAGGGCAAACATTGGTGGTGGTGGTGCTCGCTGATTTGCCATCGACTTCTCATCAGCCTTTACTAGGTTGTCCTATAGGTATGCTGGGCATCAACAAA
Organism: Solanum clarkiae; assembly: GCA_011800125.2. NCBI lineage: Eukaryota > Viridiplantae > Streptophyta > Magnoliopsida > Solanales > Solanaceae > Solanum > Solanum clarkiae. The sequence continues at coordinate 543 of JAABOM020054431.1, read as the reverse complement.
ATGATCCAGCTGATGAAGTATCTCCACCCGTGAATGTAAAGAAAGCTTGTAGACCAAAATCGAGAATGGGATAGAGATGGCCCTTCTTGAGTGCTGACTCATGAATTTGCTCTGCTATGAGTCGGGCCCAATCAATGTCGTAACCAGCCAAGATGCTGGAAAATAATACTGCCCTCTCTAGTGTCATAGTATTATCCACCAAAGTAGGCCGGATGTGGGACTTGAAAACCACCCACCAAAATTTGGTAGGGAAAGTAAGTGAAGCCTTCACAATATATTCTGTATGTGCGGTGACCCAAGCAGGATTTGAACCCTGCTCTGCAATCTGACCGGCTACCCATCTTAATAGCTTGGTCCTCCGTACTGGATCGTTTTAAATCAATGCAGTTCTAGCCTGTCACATCCCCACCTAGGGTCGTGACTAGTGCCCGATAGAGGCACTTAGACACATACTAATCCGAATTTCCCAATTTATCCGACCTGGAAACCTGCCGAAATTTCGGTAGAGTTTCCTCTGTTTTATTAACTAACCTCACCTGCAAG
>JAABOM020054430.1:0-52582 GCA_011800125.2 Solanum clarkiae | reverse complement strand
AGAAGCTAACCAATCCATACCCATTATAACATCAAATTCCACCATTTCTAACTCAATAAGGTCAGCCAATGTGTCACTGTCATAAACAGTTACTAAATAGTCATAATAAACTCTTCTAGCCATAATAGATTCACCGATTGGTATAGACACTTCAAATGGTTTGTTTAATAATTTGGGTGTTCTCTTAAGCTTCCCAGCAAATAGTGGAGTGATGTCTGATAGTGTAGAGCCAGATTCAATTAATACATATACATTATGTGAAAAGATGGACAATGTACCTGTGAACACATCAGGTGAAGCTTCCAAATTCTGCCGACTCCCCAGTGCATAAGTGCAATTCTGGACCCCACTAGAGCAAGCTGTCCCTCTGACACCTCTACCACGACCTATAGGTACTTGCTGACCCCTACCTACTGAAGGAACTGATGAAGATGATGATGCAACAGCTGACCCAGTAGGTTATGCCATACCACCCATACGTCTCCTCGGGCAATCTCTTATCATGTGCCCTGGCGCACCACACCAATAACAAACATCTTTTGCAACAGGACATATACCTGGATGACTCCTTCCACACTATTTACAAGGTTGTCTAGGAATCATTGGTTGGCCTGCCGAATCACCCATTGCCCGAGCACCTTGCCCTTTACCTCGTTGACCTAACTGATTACTTTGAGACCTTTGAAGTTGTGGTAGAGCACTGGCTGCAGTGTAGGAGGATGATGGCCTAGGTAGTCTATTAGAAAATCGAGGCCGAAACTCACCTTGGGGTAGTGTAAACTGCCCTGTAGATCAAGCTCTCTTGCCCTGCCCCTTTCTAACTCTTGTGTCCTTCTCCTCTGCCTCTGTGCAAAAGCCTGCATTCTCTCTATGTCCATATCTTTGTTCAAGGAAGCAATAGTCCAGTCTCTGACCAGATACGTATCCAACCTATCTACATATCGGTGAACTCTATATGCCATTGTAGCAACTACATTAAGAGCATACCTTGCTAGGGAATTACATTGGAGGCTATACTCCCTCACACTCATATTCTCTTGGTGAAGATTCAGGAATTGATCTGCACGGGCCTCTCGGATCTCTAATGGAAAATAATGGTCAAGAAATGCCTCTCTGAATTCTTTCCAGGTAGTTAGAGGTGCATCTATAGCTTTAGATTGTTTCCAAGCTTCATACCACAATATAGCCACACCCTTCAGCCTATATGTCGCTAACTCGACTGCTTCTATACCACTCATTTGCATAACATCTAAAGTACGCTAAATCTGATCAATAAAGTCCTGGAGGTCTTCATTAGGATCTGACCCAGTGAAGGTTGGGGGTCCAAATTAAGAAAATCACGTATCCTGGTACCAACTGCCCTATTTGTACCACCTGTACCCACAACTGGACCATCCTGCCTTTGACCTTGTCCAGCAACTATATGAGTCAATGGCTAGACTGCATTTCTCAAATCCTGCATGGTAGCATCAATAGGTGGATCTGGGGGAATTTGACTACTCTTGGGTTCATCAGGAAATAGAGGAGGTGGAGATGTCTGTGACAAAGACTCCTCTCGAATTTCATCTCGTTGTGTCACCTGGCTGGGTATACCAACCACCACTTCTACTCCCTTCCCTTTACCTTTATTCTGCCTTGTTTCTGGCATACTTGCTGTACAAAACAATTTAGAATTAGACATAATACACCTATTACACTTGACTTTATGGCACGATCTAAAGAATGAAAAGAAAGTAATAACTCTTAAATGTCACGTCGCCTCCTGCTTATAAATGTGGTGCATAACATATTGATAAACAAGATTCTACATAGACACCACTTTGTAGACTCCCTAGGATGACCCTCTCTGATACCACTTCTGTCATACCCCAAGTCCCGTTAGGGCGGATTGGCACCCGTTGCCAATAAGGCTCGGGAGAACCAACTTGTATCCATGTGCTTTATATACGTATTATAAGAAATTTCTACCTTTGACATGCCTTTAAGTAGATAAACAGTGATAACTAGCCAAAAGGAAATGCATATGACTAGGCCGTTGGAGCCACGGTATTTAAAGTACTAGACATGACCGTACTTTAATATACATAGTCTACAAATCCTCTAAAAATAGAAAAACATCTGATAAGGGTCGAGACAGGCCCCACCTCAACGAACTGTGCAATAAAAACATGTAAGCTCTAGACATATACAAAGCCCCAAAGCAACCTGGAGCTTGGTGACAGCAGCTGAATATTTTGTACTCCTACTGGGGAGATCTACTAGCATCTATACCTGCAGCATGAAATGCAGGGCCCCTGTAAGGGACATCAGTATGAGATAATGTACTAAGTATGTAAGGAAAGATATACTGTATATAAAGTAACAACCCAAATGAAACCACCCATTTGTGGAAGATGATGGACCACCCTTAGTTACACTGTGGAATCATGTACTTTATGTTCATTATAATACTTTACCTTTACTGTATAATCTCTGCACAACTGTAAAACAAATGACTAACTGATCAGTGGTGAAATTATATTGGGTTCGTCCCTGGATAGGTTATACTCAACCCCTCGGGCTACCACTCATTGATGGGATCGTCCCTGGCTAGGTGCCATCTCCACCACTCGGGCTACCACCTATCAAAAACTGTATACTTTATCTTTTAATTACCTTTGAGATGATTCTTTTGATGGCCATAATATTACAGCTGTAGGACTGTATATGTAGCATGTGACATGTGTATAATCACACGAGACAACACGACAACGAAAAGAGTACATTACAGAAATAATGAAATGCATATGAAATGGACAACTCGTGAACTTTATCTAGTAAAAAGAACTCATGTAACTTGGTATCCAAACATGTATGCAGTTTTGAAGGTGACCATGTATGGAATCATATGAACATGTAAAAGAGTGGAGACATGGTTAATAGTGTATCGGAGTTGGTTAATGCCTTTACGTACCATGGAAAGATCTATGTTTCATGCCAAGTGATACGAAATCAAGTAACCTTACGTACCTCGTCGTCGGAACTTGTTACTATCTCAAGATAACCTTCCCTTCCTCCAAATACTTATCTACAACATAGTAAGGGATAAAACTAGCATTAGTAGCCAATAGACACATCTTGGAAGCCCAATTACATAATAAAACAACACACGGGCAGCAAGCAGGTGTTTATAAACCCGTGCGTATTCCTTTAACTTTTCCGTCCCTAATCAAAATCTCTAATACACATTAGCATGTACACATAATGTACAGCCTATTTCAATGCCATAACAGTCTTACAACAGCCCACAAAGCACAACACATCACAATTCCACACAATCTGAAAATGGACAGCATAACATTACCTTCCTTCGCTACCTTTCAATGTCGACAAGTCCAAACCTATTCCAACTTTAACCAAAATGTTCCAGCAACATTTACACATATAGCCAGACCTAAAACAGTCTTATAACATCGCTTAAGAAGTCATTAAGGACGTGCTAATAGCCTTACATACAACAGCCCGCAAGTTTCAATCAACATGATGCTTAAGATAACACAATAAAACGTGCTTGTTAAATGAAATCAAAATCAGGGCAGCAACCTTAGGGTGATGTTAAGAACTCAAACCATGTTAATAACACCAATTTCTCTTCATAAGACAACTCCCAAACCATAGAGAAATCACCAAAACAAAAGGAAAAGGTGCAGCAACTTTCAACACAGAATTTGTCCAGATTTTCCAACACCAACATACTAGCATATACTTCTTGTTTTTCATACGAAAACCATAGTAAACACATGTATAAACTTACTTACCACTACATTCAAGGTATAGGTATTATATAATAACCCTAGAAGTCCCTTTTAGCTGCTTCACAAAGTTAAGAAAAGTTGAGAGAACTTTAGAGACAAATCTAATTTTTCTGTGAGTTCAAGTGAACAATGAATTATGAAGATGCTTTGGAGCCCTTTATAAAGAGCTATTATACCGACCTTCTCTTGAAATTTTAACCATCTTATACCACACATTATCAAGTTGCTTATCCACCAGCTTGTCCCCCAAACTTGGGCCTAAATAGGTCTCCAAGTTGATGGGCTTGGCTGCCTATTTTCAGCTTTCACTTACTTTGTTCTGGGCCCAATTTGCTAAGTGTGTTGTGATGTCTTTGGTACCAGTTTATTATACTTCTTGGGATGAAAGTGTAGACCATTTATGATGCTAAAACATGGTCCAAACTTACACCGTTAACACGAACTTTATTCATAATCGAACTTGGACAAATTCGACGTCGAGCCTCGTCTCCGTTTAGCTAGCAAATTTGAGTTAAGCAAGTAGGTGACTCACCTGCTAGCTTATTAAGTCCTACAAGTACCTCAATTCTTTCACTTCATTTAAGGTCGTTCTCTCCTCAATTCGACACAAAACATGTATACACTCGACCCTCTTAAGTGTTAGACGTACGTATAACCCATTATTACAAGATTTAAGCACTTTTGAAAATTGGCGCTAATTTGACCAAACAGTGTCATGTTTAATTTGAATTGTACTAGTATTGTAAGTTGTGGGGTGTTACAGTATATATGTTGACTTCATGATAAGATTTTATAGTGTTATGAGTTGACCATAGCCAATTGAGGAGTGATGCCTCAATCACCTCGGATGTGGGTGGTATACCATCAACATATTGAGGGGTTGATACCTCAACCACTTCTGGTGGAGGGTAGTCTTGTCTATCGACCTATTGAGGAGTTGACACCACAATCGCCTCAGATGGGGTGATAAGAAATCAACCAATTAAGGTGTTGATACCTCAATCACTTTCGATGGAGGTTGGTCGTGTCCATCAACCAATTAAGGGGTGGATTCCTCAATCAGTTCTAAGGGGTGGTCTACCTTATATTCCAAGTACTATGTTGCTTGGTCTATGATGATGGTCTCTTCCTTCATATGTAAAATGTTACATATAAGCATGTTTTACTTCAAGTACCATTCATACATGACATATTGTTATTATGTTATCCATTGCTTATGATATTGCATTTTGCCTCTTTTTCCTATCTCTTGTTGCATTGAATCCTACATACTTAGTACATTCAAACATACTAATGCATACTCTATGCCTACATGATGTTACCATATAGGAACCGAAGCCTCATTTGATAATCCTTCTCCTCGTGGCTAGTACTACTACTCAATGCAAATTGGTGAATCCTTAACTCCAAGGAAATATGTCTCTTAATTTATGCTATGTATTGACTCTTCCTATGTTAGAAACTTATGACTATGAGGGTGAGTCCGGAGATTGTCTTGGCTCCCGCTCCTCTCTATGTACTAGAGGTGTTATTGGAACCTTATGAAGTATTAATGATATACTCTGTCGGCTTGTTATGTTTCTATGGTATTAAAGATGTACCTTAGCGTTGTTTATCCCAATTTAATATCTTTTATTGTTGTTCTAATGCTTCCGTGACCAAGGATGTGTAATGATAAGTTAAAAAGCTCATTTGGGGTCCCTTTGGGTTCGTCATTCATCGTGTCGTGTCTAGGCCCTAGGCATTGTTTGTGACAAACTTTGTATCAAAGCACTAGGTTGTTAATGGTCCTCGGCAATAAACACACTGCATCGATTAAAGTCTTATTCATGGTTGTGTTGCGCACCACAACTATGAGCGTATAACTACCCAAAAAAGTACCTAAAAATGTGTCTTGGAATGCCTGGAATTTAAATTTTTATATATCTCAAAATCCATTCATTTTTTTAAAAATCCAACTTTGGATTCTTGTTCAGGGGGTCCAAATTAGGGGGAGAAGGGTCTAACCCCGGTTTAAGAGTGAAGAATGAGAAATTACAAAAATTCAAGAATGTAATTTCCAGTGTGTCTTCCGCGACATTGGCGCGAAGCGCCAGTGCCTTATTTTGAGCATTTTTTTGTTTTTGGTCCAAGCCTTTGGGTCATGGGACCAAGGGTTCCCATATGTGTTTTTTACCTATGCTTAGCCAAATTTCAGCCTCAAAACATCCTAAACATTCCCCAACCTAAGGTTCTCCGTCAAGGTTCTTCTTAAAATGTGAAGTCTCCATCTCCAATCTTCACCAAGTTTATATCCAAGATAGAGTGTGTGGGTTCCAATCTTCACCAAGTTTATATCCTAAGTTTCCTTTTACTCTAATCGCGTGACTTAAAGTTGATTTACAAATGGGCCTTGTAGATTATGAAATTCAGTGCACATTACGTTAAAGCTATGAAAAGTTGTGACTGATTTGCTATTTTTTAAGCTATAAATGTTCGATCTATTGTAAGATTTGACGAGGAGTTTTGATGTATATGTCCTGAGGGTATTGAAAGGTGTTGACTGATGGTTTTATAATGGATTTTCTTGCATCTCTAAATTGCATGGTTCCATACTACCATTTTACAGACTCGAAGTGTTTGATAAAATGTCCGGATGTGGTCTCTTGAGGAGTTGAAGGTCCAAAGCATGAGATATGATATGAATGAATATATGATAACTAAAGGAGCTTATCTATATGATATATGCTATATAAAGTGTTGCATTAGACCATACCCAATCCGGGGGGACAAGAGCCCAGGTAACTGTTGGGGGTTTATACTCATCAACCATGCGAGGGGTTTATACTTCTTCACCATGTTGGTGAGGTGTGATTACCATTAGCCATGTGAGGGGTTTATACCACACAACCACCAAGGGGTTTATACCTTGAATAACTAGCTTGGTCTCTTCTAGACATATAGTATCCTATATGAGCATGAGTTACTTAAGCATGTTTTACTTAAGCATTGATCTTACATGTCATATTGTATATTATGTCTATTGCTTAATATTATGCATTTTGGTTAACATGCATATTTATTGTTGCATTGCATCCTACATACTTAATACATTCAAACATACTAACACATAATCTTGCCTACATGATGTCACCATGTCGGGATTGAAGCCCAACTTAATCATCCTTCTCCTCCATGTGGCTAGTTCGGTGCTATTCAATCTAGTTAGTAAGTCCTCCACTTGGGGGACCTTGGTATATGTTTATCTTGTTATTATCGAAACACTCTTCTTTACTTTCTATTTTGACCATTAGGATGAGCCCGGCTACTTTGTCTTGGCCCCTTGTCTTTTCTATGTAGTAGAGGTATTGTTGGACATGCTATGTATTTATGATATGAGCCTTGACTCTTCTCCCTTGATTACGATGTTGTGCATATTTTGCCCTTAGTGCCGTTGCCCCTATTTCTACTCTTTTATATCATTTAACTATTTCCATGACCAATGATGTGTATTGATAAGTTAACTGGCTTGTTTGGGGACCCTTCGGGCTTCTCATTCGCCGTGTCACCTCTAGGCCCTATTTTAGGTCGTGACAAACTTGATATCAGTGCACTAGGTTGATATATCCTCGGAGTTCAACACACCACATCGATTAGAGTCTTATTCATGGTTGTGTTGTGCACCACAACTACGAGTAGGAGGCTTTGAGGCGTTCTAGGAAATGTTCCATTTCTTCATGATCCATGTCGTGCGATTGAGTTAGATACCCTAGGGTTTACTGCTAACTCTTAACCATTACATTCCAGGATATGTCTCATGCTACTCAGGACAATGATAAGACGAATGCGGAGATTGGCGATGCTCTATGGAAATTGACCAAAGTGGTCGCAAAATTGGCAACGGTGAGGCCAAGAGAGCCCGTGTTGAAGTAAAGTCTCAAGGATAGAGGTGATGCTATGTCTCCGACATGTGCTAAGGCTCATACGAGTCCATGTTTCAAGGGAACCAATGCTTGTTTTGATTATGGTGAAGTGGGAAATAAGAGGTAGGATTGTCCTTAGAAATGTAATAAGAGTAAGGAGAGTGATGAAGGGATGACTCACCTTAGATGCTTGAAATGTGGGAGGACTCATAGTGGCGCATGTTGGAGGATCATGGGTGTATGCTTTGGGTGTGGTGAGATAGGCCACAGAAATCCGGTTTGCCAATATGGTCGACTTTTAGATCAAGATGTTTGTGTTGTCAAGTGACTCGGGGAGGGAATGAGATTCCAGATGCTATTATCGGTGACTTGAAGTTTTCTTAGCTTTCTTGTGCGTGTATTGTTAGCCTGGTTGCCACTATTTCTTATCTATTCTTTTGGTTGCTAGTGGGGCTTCTCTTGTGCCCAAGGTTTTTGTGTGGATCTTTGGTGTCTATCCTTCTGTTGGGTATATTATTGCCTGGAGGTTCATAGGTGTTAATTCGGGTTTGTATTGTATTAGGTCTTTCTTTATGGTTTGTTGGAGTGGCATAGCAGATTTAAATGTCATCATAGAGATGGAATGATACATGCATGTAGTGTCTTCATGGTACGGCTCGTAGAACTAGATCCCGAATCCCTAGTGCACCCGTCTTAAAGTGGGAGGTTGTCAAGTGGTAGCAAAAGAGGTAGGTCCATTTCTTGTCTTAGGGTACAATTGGGTCTGTAAGGGGTTGCATTTGTCATCTTGTAAGAGTGGAGGTGTAAAACCTAAGTTTTTTTTAATTGGGTTGTTGGTGGTGGTAGGTGAGACCTTGAATGTCCTTTTTCGATATTTCAATACTGGGGTAGTGCATTTTGGTTTGACTAGTGCACCAGTTATGCCTACAAGTCTCATGAATAGGAATTTTTTACCCTTACTCTAATAGGCTTATGGTGGTTTTGGTGATGATATGATGATTTGTGTTCCCTAATGAGGTAATGCAAGTGAGTCTTTTGAGGGCAGTACAACAAGGTTTAAGGAAGAAGGTGGGATGCTAAATAGGAGGAATGGAGATTTTCGTTGTGAGAGGTTGCCTTGCTAGGTCGTCTGATGCCAGGTGATGGTATTGAGGTGAACCCTAGTAAGACAAAGGTGATTAGAGATTAGCCTAGGCCTTGACTTCCCTAGGTTAGGAGCTTCTTGGGGCTCAGTGGTCTATTACCGGAGTTTGTGAATAAGTTCTCTTCTATTGTTTCCCCTATAACTTAGTTGATGCTAAGTAAGGCCAATGTTATGACCAACATTTTGAGTTGGGTTTTTTGATAGGTCCAGGAGTTGATATTTCCTGCATTATTCCTTGGTGCTAGTAGGATTCATGTGTATTGAGGGTTGATCCTTGATCCCTTCCCATTGAGGAGACCCAAAAATATTTCCAAGAAAACCTACATGGATTTTGCTTACTTTAATTTGGAGTTTTGAATATTATAATTCCTAAAATTCTATTGATGCATGGATAATGTTTATTTGATGATTTTAATGTTATTTAAACCATTATATGAGGATTTACTTTGGGTTTATGAAATTATAAGTATGCATGTCCCCTTTTTGAATTAATTATGCATGAGATATTGCAATATGGATTTTAATGTGGAATTAATTATGTTTTCACTTCCATTTCATGTTAGAAATATTGATTTTTAAATTGAGTCTTAATTACCCATGTCATTCTCTCATTGATTATACCATAGGCATTCATGTACAAGGATTATTTTGAGAAATTATATTATGGGTTAAGCCCAATTTTGTTTCATGGTATGGATTTGAAAAAATGTTAGTTATGACAATATTGTGATCACACATATATCTTTGGTTTTTGGCTCATGAAGCATTTGGGGTGCTTGCACCATTTTGTGTATTGATGGGCTATTCTTATGCATGAATATTATGACTATGAAATTATGATTTTGGCATTTGAGTCTAAGTATGAATTATTATAAATGTTGTTTGGCTTTTAAGTCCAATTATGCATTGAAATGATTTGGAAAGAAAATGACTATTGCCTCTTTGAAAGTATGTATATGTATGTTATAAGTATTCTTGTGGGATGATGAATTAGTACCAATGGATTGAGAGGGGGGTCTATAAGGGTTGCCCCATGTTCTTGTTGCATAGAGCCTTGTCTTGTGATCTTGGTTGAACTTAGCTTGATGTATTGGAGGCCTTGTAGTAGTTTGGGCTATGTGCATAGCATGCTTCCAATAAGTGTAGAATTCGTAAGGTTGTAATATGATTGTTAAGGATGGTTAATCTATTTGGTCAACTCCAATGGGGTAGTGACTTCCCTAAAGTTGATTTAAGGTTCGGCTTTTGTTCTCAAGTGTGGAGGGGGGTAGGTGATATCCCAAGTACCCTTCTGAACTAGGAATGAGCATTTTGATTATTGCTGGAGTTGTTAGTTAGGCTTGTGGACCGGTTATGTTTATTGGGTTTCATGGATAGGGTCTTAAAACCCTACCTTGGTATGTTTGTGGTGGTCTCTAATGATGAGGTATTGATTTGTTTAGAGCTTGTGAATCATTTGGGGGTAGTGTTGCAAGCCTTGGGGAAATGAGAGGTTGTTCGCTAAATATAATAGGTGTGCATTGTGGATAGCAAGAAGGTGGTTAAAATTCTTACGGATTATGGAATGGTGTGCATTATATTTCCCCAGTAAGGCTAATGCTCCGATCGGTACTCTAGGTAGCCTAGCATGTGTTGTTGATGGTGGCAAGGAGGAGATTAGTGTGATCCATCGATTGCTTAGATTGGAAGTTAGGTTAAGGGAAGTTGGGCATGATAGTATAACATTCTTGATGGTTCCAAATCTTCCTTGGTTAAGAGGTCTAAATTAAGAAAGACCTTGATTTCGCCTTATTAGAGTTGGAAGTTTTGGGTGGAAAGATGGTAGAGTGGAAGTACTCTCCCAAGGGGGAGATGGTAGTTCGTGGCGACAAGTGGAATAGGTATGGTTAAGGTTGACAAATGAGTTTATGGTTGTGAGACCTTTTAGATTGTAGAGGAAGTTGGTAAGGTTGCATATGGATGGAATTTTCCTAGGGATATGATTATGGTTTGTCCGGCTCTTCATGTTTCTAGGTTGAGAAGATGTGTTGGTGGCTCTAGTGTTATGGATCTCTTTGAGATGGTAGATGATGTGGAGGATAAGTTGACTTGGAAGAAGGTACCGGTAGAGGTGTTGGATGGATGAATGGAGAAGTTGATTAATGAGGATGTGGTGTTCATTAAGGTCCTCTTGAAAGGATCATCAAGACAAAGGTGTCTCCAAGGAAGCCAAAGCGGTCTTACTGGAGTGATATTCGTACCCCACTCACTCTAATCAAGCCCAAGATGATGACTAAATTCTTCATATGGTTCCAAGTCTTATGTTTCATCCCCTATGTTATTCATATGCATTCATGTTTAAATTGACAAGTTTATAATGATTTTACACTTATGTTGAGATTTTGAAAATGGTGTTTTACATGTTATGTTGCATTCTTTTTGGTGCTGATTTGTTGATGATCACTCTTGTCTTATACATCTCTTTTACATTTGGGGACGAATGTTCCCAAGGGGGAGACATTGTAACGACCCCAAAAAGTGCCCAAAAACCTGTCTCCAAATGCCTGAACTTTTTAATTTTTATATATCTCAAAATTCGTTCGTTATTTCGAAAGTTGGACTTCAAATTCTTGTTCAGGAGGTCCAAATTAGGGGGAAAAGGTTCTAACCCCAATTTAAAAGTGAAGAATTAGCACTTACAAAAATTCAAGCATGCAATTTCCAGTGTGTATTCTGCGACACTGGCGCGACATGCCAGTGCCTTATTTTGAGCATTTTTCTGTTTTCGGGTCAAAGGCTTTGGGTCTTCGTCCCAAGGGTTCCTATATGTGTTTTTTACCTATACTTAGCCAAATTTCACCCTAATATCATCCTAAACATTCGCCAATATTCACTAAAACACTTATCTATATTTTCACTCCCCAAACTCAAGTCTCAAACCCTTATCCCATGCTAAGGTTCTCCTTCAAGGTTCTTCTTCAAACTTCGGGTCTCCATCTAGAATATTCACCAAGTTCATCTCCAAGCTAAGGTATGTGAGTTTTTTTCATGGGTTCCTTTCACCCATGATACCTAAGCCTCCTTTTACACAAATTGCGTGATTTAACGTTGATTTACGAATGGGTCTTGCATATTATGAAATTCACTACACATTATGTTAAAGCTATGTAAAGTTGTCACTGTTTTGCTATGTTTTGAGCTATAAAACTTGGATTTATTGTAAGATTTGATGAGGGATTTTGATGTATATGTTTTAAGGGTGTTACAAGGTGTTGATTGATGGTTTTACAATGGATTTTCTTGAATGATTTAATCTCTAAATTGCATGGTTCCATACTACCATTTCACACCCTCTAAGTGTTTGATAAAATGTCCGGATGTGGTTTTTTGAGGAGTTGAAGGTCCAAAGCATGAGATATTATATGAATGAATATATGATGATTAAAGGAGCTTATGTATATGATATATGCTATATAAAGTGTTGTATTAGACCATACCCGATCTGAGGGAAGAAGAGCCTGAGCAACCATGTTAGAGATTTATACTTATTAACCATGTGAGGGGTTTATACTTTATCATCGTGTTGATAAGGTGTGATTATCCTCAACCATGTGAGGCACGTATTCAACACAACCTCCAAGGGGTTTATACCTTGAATAACTAGCTTGGTTTCTTCTACACCTATGATATCCTATATGAGCATGAGTTACCTAAGCATGTTTTCCTTAACCATTGATCATATATGTCATGTTGTATATTATGTCTATTGCTTAATATTATGCATTTTGATTATGATGCCTACTTATTGTTTCATCGCATCCTACATACTTAGTACTTCAAATGTACTAACGCATACTCTTGCCAACATGATATCACCATGTAGGGATCGAAGCCCAAGCTGATCATACTTCTCCTCCATATGGCTAGTTCAGTACTACTCAAGCTAGTTGGTGAGACCTCCACTTCAGGGACCTTAGTATATGTTTCTCTTATTATGTATTGAATACTCTTCCTTACCTTCTATTTAGACTATAAGGGTAAGACCAGTTGCTTTGTCTTGGCCCCCGCTCTTATCTGTGTTGTAGAGGTGTTATTGGACATGCTATGTATCTATTATATGAGCCTTGACTCTTGTCCGTTGATTATGATGTTGTGCAAACTTTCCCCTTAGTCCCTTTGCCCCTATTTATACTCTTGTATGTCATTAAAATGCTACCGCAACCAATGATATGTAATGATAAGTTAAGAGACTTGTTTAGGGACCCTTCGAGCTCCCCATTCGCCGTGTCACATCTACGCCCTATTTTGGGTCGTGACGGAGTGAGAAGCTATGAGAAGTTATAGGAAATATTTCCCTTCTTCTTACTCTATGTCGAGATTTAGAAGTTAAGGTAAGGTTTTTCCCCTAACGATTTTTCTTTGCTATGTTAGATCATGCCTAACACAAGCAAAAGAAGAACCCTCACATTCGAAGAACAACAGGATCATGGTGAGCTCCGGGATGCTCTGACTTTGCTAGCTCAGTCCTTGGCTAATCAAGTCAATCAAGGGGCCTAAGGCCTTCATGCTCCTACTCCAACATCTAGAGTAAGGAACTTCATGAGGATGAACCCACTGGAGTTCAATGGGTCTAAAGTGGATGAGCATCCTCAAGAGTTTATTGATGAGGTGTATAAAGTGTTTGCTATCGTGGGTGTGAGGTTGGAAGAGAAGGCGAAGTTGGCGGTTTATGAACTCAAGAGGTGGCTCAAATATGGTATATTCAATGGAAGGGGGAGATAGGAAACTACAATGTTGTTCTATGGGAGGCGTTTAAGGCGACTTTCCTTAACCTATTCTTCCCTCTTGAGCTTAGGGAGGCCAAAATGATAGACTTCATGAATTTGAAGCAAGGATCTATGAGTGTGAGAGAGTATGCCCTCAAGTTCAACCAACTTTCAAAATATTCTCCACAATTGCTGGACGACCTGAGGTCTAGGATGAATAAGTTCATGATGGGTGTCTTTGATTTGGTGAATGAGGATTGTCGGGCTACTATGTTGATTAGTGACATGGATTGGTCCCGCTTGATGGCTTATGCCGAACAATTGGAGGGGGAGAAATCGAGGAAGAGGGGTCATGAGGCAAAGAAGGCCCATTTTGATGGTAAGTTCCAAACTCCCAAGGGTGGCCGGTTTCACCAAGGCCAAGGGTCATCCCATGCTTGTAGTAGAAGATTTGGCTATGACAACCCAATGCCTCAACAGGGTGGTGGTGTGGTTTCTAGACCCGTGTATCCAAAGTGTGGTATGGGTCGTGGTTTCCCATGCTTGAGGGACACCATGCTTGTTTTGGTTGTGGGCAACTAGGCAAAAAAATGATTGATTGTCCACGAAATTGCAACAAGGGTAAGGAAGTTTGTCCACAAGGTCTGGGTGCTAATGTGGTTCCTTTGGGTAGAGGAGGTCGACAAGGTGGTACGCCAAGGAATAATTGGATTTATGCCCTTCAAGGAAGGCAAGGGGTATATGAGGTACTCGATGTTGTCACCAATATGTTAAAAGTCTTTAATTTTGATGTGTATGCATTGATAGAACCGGGTGCCATGTTACTTCTCTAATTGCCAAAATATTTCATGTTAAGCCCAAATTGTTGTGTGAGTCTTATCAAGAGTCTACTCCTATTGGTCAATCTATTGTTGCTAGAAAGGTCTATAGAAATTGTCCCGTTTGTATATTGCATAAAATAATGCCTTGTGATCTTGTTGAGTTGCATATGGTTGATTTTGATGTTATTCTTCGGATGGATTGTTCTGCCTATGGGATTTGAGCTGAGGGTTTTAGGAAACAGCCTCTCTACTTTCATGAAGTAGCAGTAAGGTCTGCGTACAATCTACCCTCCCTAGACCCCACTTGTGGGATTATACTGGGTATGTTATTGTTGTTGTTGTTGTTCTTCGGATGGATTGGTTGCATACATATTATGCCTCTATTGATTATAGAACCCATAGGGTCAAGTTCCAATTCTCAAATGAACCTTTCCTTGAGTGGGAAAGTCATGATGTAGTGGTCAAGGGTAGGTTTATCTCTTGCATTAAAGCCTACAAGTTGATCTCTAAGTGGTGTCTTTGTCATCTTGTGAGGGTTAGGGATTTGGAGTCCACGATCCTTCCTATAGGTCATTTTCAGTTGTAAATGAGTGTCATGATGTATTTCCTAGTGACCTTCCCGGTGTTCCTCCTGAAAGGGAAATAGAATTTGGTATAGACCTCCTTCCTGAACTTAACCCATTTCTATTCCCCCTTATCGTGTGGCCCCGACAGAGTTAAAGGAGTTGAAGGAGCAGTTGAGGGATTTGTTAGAGAAGGGTTTTATTAGGCCTAGCCAATTACCCTGGGTACACCGGTGTTGTTTGTGAAGAAGAAAAATGGTACTCTTAGAATGTATACTGACTACTAGCAACTTAATAAGATCACCATAAAGAATAAGTATCCTCTACCAAGGATTGATGATTTTTTTGACCAACTTAAAGGGGCTAGTCACTTCTCTAAGATTGATCTTCAGTCCAAGTATCATCAAGTGAAGGTGAGGGAGTGTGACATTCCCAAGACCGCCTTCAGGACTAGGTATGGGCATTATGAGTTTGTCATTATGTCTTTTGGGTTGACCAATGCACCGGGTATCTTCATGGATCTTATGAATACGGTCTTTAAACCCTATCTTGATTTGTTTGTGGTGTTTTTATTGATGCTATTTTGATATATTCTCATAGTGAGGAGGAGTATGTGGCTCATTTGAGAGTAGTGCTAGGGAAGAGAAGTTGTATGCTAAGTATGAGAAATGTGAACGTTGGTCCTTTCTTGGTCATTTGGTATCGGTGGATAGTATTAAAAAGGATCCTAAAAATACAGATGTAATTAGAAATTGGCCTCAACCATTGACCCCATTGGACATTAGAAGTTTCTCGGGCTCAATGGGTTACTACCGGAGGTTTGTGAATGGGTTCTTATCTATTGCTTCTCCCATGACTAAGTTGACTCAAAAAGAAGGCTAAGTTTGTGTTAATCGATGAGTGTGAAAAGAGTTTCCAAACCTTGAAAGATAAGCTTGTGTTCGTTCCTATTTTATCTCTACTTTAAGGGTTGGATAGGTTTGTTGTGTATTGTGATACCTCCTGGATTTGTTTGGGCTGTGCACGATGCAAAACAGTAAGGTAATAGGCTATGCTTCTAGGCAACTCAAAGTTTATGAAAAGAATTATCCTGCTCATTATCTTGAATTGGCCGCCGTGGTATTTGCTTTTATAATTGGACGACATTATTTGTATGGGATGCATGTTGATGTGTTTAATGATCATAAGAGTCTTCAATGTTTGTTCACTCAAAAATATCTCAACTTGAGGTAAAGAAGGTGGTTATAACTTCTTAAGGATTATGATATGAGTGTGCATTATAATCTCGGTAAGGTGAATGTTGTGGCTGATGCTTTGAGTATGGTGTCCATGGGTAGCCTAGCTCATGTTGATAGTGGGGGTAAAGATGTGGCTAGAGAGGTCCATCGGTTGGCTAGACTGGGAGTTGGGTTGGAAGAGGTTAATAATGGTGGTATTGAGGTTATTGATGGTTCAAAATCTTCCTTGATTGATAAGGTAAAAGAAAAGCAAGATCCTGATCCCTCCTTGTTAGACTTAAAGGATTTGGTGAGTAGTGGCAAGATGAAGGTTTTCTCCAAAGGGGGAGATGGTACCAAGGTAGGTTATGTGTTCCTAGTGTTGATGGCCTGAGAGAGAGGATTCTTGATGAGGCTCATAATTCTTCATATTCTATTCACCTTGGTTCTACAAAAATGTGTAGAGATTTGACAGAAGTGTTTTGGTAGGGGTGGTATGAAGAGGGATATTGCTAAGTTTGTGTTAGTTTGCCATAATTGCCAAGTTGCTAAAACTTAACATCAAAGGCCAGGTGGCTTAACATAAGATATAGAGATTCCCACTTGGAAGTAGGAGGAAATTAACATTTATTTTGTGGTTGGGTTTCCTAAGACTAGAAAGGTTTTTGATTCTATTTGGGCTGTGGTTGATAGAATGACAAAGTCAGCTTATTTCCTACTTGTCAAAACTACACATAGTGCTAAAGATTATGCTAAGTTGTACATTCATCAGTTTGTGAGATCGCATGGGGTGCCTTTATCCATCATATCAGATTGTGGTGCTCAATTCACTTCTCTCTTTTGGAGGTCCTTCCAAAGAGGTCTTGGTACCAAAGTTAAGCTTAGTGTGACCCTTAACCCTCAAACGGATGGACAAGCCAAAAGAACTGTCCAAAATTTTGAGGACATGCTAAGGGCTTGTGTATTGGAATATAAGGGTAGTTGAAATGATCATCTTCCATTGATTGAGTTTTCTTATAACAATAACTATCATTCTAGCATTAGTATGGCTCCGTTTGAGGCCCTTCATGGAAGGCGTTGTAGATCCCTTGTTGGATGGTTTGAGGTAAGGGAGATGGCCTTACAAGATTCAGACTTGGTTATGGATTCCACGAGAAGGTGAGGTTGATTAGATAAAGATTGAAAACTGCCCAATGCTAACAAAAGTCTTATGCCGATGTGAGGAGGACGAATATTGAATTTAAAAAAGGTGATTGGGTCTATTTGAAGGTTTCACCCATGAAATATGTGATTCTCTTTGGTAAGAAGAGTAAATTGAGTCTATGATTCGTGGCTCCTTATAGAGGGTTGAGAAGGATTGGCAAGGTGGCCTATGAGTTGGAATTTCCCACTGGCATGCATATGGTTCATTCGGTCTTCCATGTATCTATGTTGAGAAAGTATGTTGGTGACCCAAGTGCTATTGTGCTTCTTGATGTTGTGGGGGTTGTTGAAGATAATTTGACTTATTAGGAGGTTCCAGTTGAAATCGTTGATAGACAAGTGAAGAGGTTGAGGAGCAAGGAGGTAGCATCTGTCAAGGTTCTTTGGAGAAACCAAAAAGTTGAAAGTGCCACATGGGAAGCCGAGGTGGACATGAAAAATCGATATCCATACCTCTTCTATTCTACTCAATCCTAAGGTACTAATTTAAGTTCCCCTTTGTGATTTCAAGTCTTAAGATTTGGACTTATGTCAGTTCATGCATTCATCTTCATATTGACAAGCTTATGGTAATTTTTGATGATTCATATTGAGTCTTTTTGAAAATCATGTTTAAATGCATTTGTTGCACCCATGTTAATCTAAAATCTTCATGATTAATTTCCTTGTGTATGTTTCTTTGACATTCGGGGATGAATGTTCCTAAGGGAGAGATATTGTGACACCTTTTAACCCCGTGATCTTATGTACCAATGTTTCAAACCTCATTAGTTTAGGTGGAGGGTGTATTAGGGTCATGAGAGACTCGTAGTACTTAGACAAGTTCAAGACTTATCTACAATTGAGTTTTGGGTGTTGGTTCATGCAAGGGTCAACTTTAAATGAGCATAACTCTTAGCACACTTGGAACTGGATGGCCCACGAAATGTCTAACGAAATCCCTTTGAGTTAGCTTTCCAATGTACTTGGTCTCACCTGATTCCAAGGTCGGATAAAGGAGTTATAATCATTTACGTGAGACCCTCCTATGTAGTGATGTCACACAGGCACTTTAACGGGCTGTGTGCCCTTGGACGAACCGTTTGGATTGTTTGGGGCTGGGAAAGACCATTTTTCTTCTAAGGCATGTGACACTGCCAGTGGCACAGGCCATGAGGCTTGCCACTAACCGTGTGGTTTGTCGTGGAGTGGGTACAAGTGAGGAAGAGTGAGCAAGAGAGGAGTTTTTGCTAAGTATGGTGCCACTGGAACTTTTGATGGTCCATGTGAAACAACCCCAAAAGTGCCCGAAAATGTGTCTCGGAAGTGCTTGGAATTTTAAATTCCATATATCTAATAATCTGTGCGAGATATCAAAAATCAAACTTTATCTTCTTCTTCAAGGGGTCAAAATTAGGGGAAAATGGGTCTAACTCTGATTTAAGAGAAAAAGAATGGCAATTATGATTTTTCAAGTGAAATGTTTCAGTGAGCATTCCGCGCCCCTGGCGCGACATCATAAGGGCACGCAGATGAAGAGAATTTGTCTCTGCATTCTCTCCATGTTGCGGAAAGGTGTCTTTTCTATCCAGTAATTTTTTGTGCGGTCCAAGAGTTTTAAGTCTTAGGCCTAAATGTTCCCAAACGTGTTTTTGCCCATACTTAGCTATATTTCACCCTTATGACATCTTAAACATTCACCAATACTCACTCAAACACTTAGCCATATTTTTCACTCCTAAATTCAAGTCTCAAAACCTCTTCTGGATCTAAGGATTTCCTTCAAGCTTCATGCCTCCATTTTCAATCTTCACCAAGAGTTCCCTCAAAGATAAGTGTTGTGGTTTCAAACATTGGGTCCTTTCATCCATGGTTCCCTAATCTCCTTTTTACTCAATTTTCATGATTTAAAGTTGATTTTACAAATAGGTTTACTAGTATAAACATGTCTATGAACTATGTGAAAGCTATGTAAAGTTGTGACTGTTTTTCTATGTTTTGAGCGATAAATCTTGGATCTATGGTAAGATTTGATGAGAGATTTTGATGTACATTGCTTGAGGGTGTTGTAAGGTGTTGATTGATGGTTTTATAATGGGTTTTTTGTCATGATTTCATCTCCATATTTCGTGGTTTTATACTAGTATTACACACCCGTCAAGTGTTTGATAAAATGTCCGGTTATGGTTTCTTGAGAATTGAAGGTCCAAAGCTTGAGATATGATATGAATGACTATATGCTGATGAAATTAGCTTATACATGTGATATATTCTATGTAAAGTGTTGCATTGGACCATGCCCGATCTGGGGGGACTAAGAGCTCGAGTAACCTACTTGAGGGGTTAGTATCTCAAACATAGGGTGGTAGGTGAGATTATGACTAACCTAGATGAGGGGTTTGTACCTCACACACTAGGGTCATAGTTGCAACTATCACTAACCTAGATGAGGGGTTTGTACCTCACAAACCAGCATGATGGATGATATCATCATCAACCCACTAAGGGGTTTGTACTTTGGAATTAAGCTTGATCTCTTCTACACATATGATATCATATATGAGCCTAAGTTATTAAAGCGTGTTTTATTTGAGCAATGATCATACATAACATTTTGATATATGTTGTCTATTACCTCTTGTTATGCATTTTGATTATAATGCTTATCTCTTGCTGCAATGCATCCCACATACTTAGTACATTCAAATGTACTAATGCATACTCTTACCTACATGATATCACCATGTAGGAACTAGTGCCTAAGTTGATCCTCCTCCACATCTACATGGATAGTTTGATGTTACTCAAGCTAGTTAGTAAGTGCTCCACTCCGGGACCTTAGGCTATATTGCTCTTATTATGTATTTAGAGATTCTTCTTTATGTTCTATTTTGACTGTAAGGATGATCCCAGTTGCTTTGTCTTGGTCCCCGCTCTTTTCTATGTATTAGAGGTGTTTGTTGGACTTGTTATATATCTACGGTATGAGTTTGGCTCTTGTCTCTTGATTATGATGTTATGCAAGCTTTTCCTTTAGTCTCTTTGCCTCCTATTCTCACTCTAATGTGTCTTTTAAATGCTTTCACGACTGATGTTATGTACTGATAATTAATGAGGCTTGTTTGGTGTTTCTTTTGGGTTCCCCATTCACCATTTCACGTCTTGACCCTAGGCTTGGATCATGATAAACTTGGTATCAGAGTACTAGGTTGATAGATCCTCAGATTCCAATGCACCGCGTTGATCAGAGTCTTATTAATGGTTGTGAAGTATTCCATGACTATGAATAGGAGCTATGAGATGTTTTAGAAAATGTTTCCCTTCTTCATGTTCTAAGTCGTGCTATATAATTGTAGTAAATTTTCCCCTAATGATTGCTCTTTGCTATGCTAGATCATGCCTAACACGAGTGGAGCACGGGTCCAAACTCCTGTGGAGAAATCTACCAATGGTAAACACCAGGATGCTCTCACTATGCTTGCCCAAGTTGTGGCCAATGAAGTCAATCAAGGGGCCCAAGCCCCTCATGCTACTACCACGGGAGCTAGGCTAAAGGACTTCATGAGGATAAATCCTCTAGTGTTCTATGGGTCAAAGGTAGATGAATATAAAACAAGAGTTTATTGATGAAGTCTATAAAATTTTGATTATCATGGGTGTTGGGCCAAATGAGAAGGCAGAGTAGGCGTCCTACCAACTCAAGGGGTAGCCCAAATATGGTATAATCAATGGAAGGGGGAGAAGGGAATTGGTAATGTGGTGCTTTGGAAGAAGTTCAAATTGGCTTTCCTTAATCACTTTTTCCCTCTTGAGCATGGGGAAGCTAGGTTGGTAGAGTTTATGAACTTGACTCAAAGTGCTATGATTATGAGGGAGTATGCCCTCAAGTTCAATCGACTTTCAAAATATACTCCTTATTTGGTGGCCGATCCTAGATCTAGGAGGAATAAGTTCGTGATGGGGGTCTCCGAATTAGTGAGCGAAGAATTCCAGTCCGCCATGCTAATTAGTAACATGGACTTGTCTCAGTTGATGACATATGCCGAGCAAATAGATGAAGAAAAGTTGAGGAAGAGAAGGGGGCATGAGGCCAAGAGGGCCTGGTTTGAGGTTAAATTCCAAAGGGTGCTAGATCTCACCAAGGCCAAGGGCATTCCCATGCTACTAATAGGGGGTTTGTCAATGATTCCCTAGGCCTCAAGGTATTTGTGGTATGGCTCTTATGGGTGTGTGTCCTAAATGTGGAGGGGGTCATAGGGGCCCATGTTTGAGAGGTTCTAATTCATGCTATGAATGTGGGGAGCTTGGTCACAAGAAGATAGATTGTCCAAGAAACTATAATTTTGGGTAGAGGTGGTCCTCAAGTTGGTTCCCCAAGGAACAATCGATTTTATGCTCTACATAGGAGGCAAGGGGTTGATGAGGTTCCCGACATCGTTATTGGTATATTGAAAATCTTTGACTTTGATGTATATGCTTTGATGATTCGGGTGCCACTCTCTCCTCTTTTACCCCTTTTGTTGCTAAAATGTTCCATGTTGAGTCTGAGTTGTTGCATGAGTCTTATGAGGTGCCTACTCCTATTGGTGCATCTATACTTGCTAGGAAGGTGTATAAAAATTGTCCAATTTGCATCTTGCATAGAATATTGCCTTGCGATCTTGTTGGGTTGGATATGGTTGATTTTGATGTCATTCTTGGGATGGATTGATTATAGATGTTGCATGCATACTATGCTTCTATTGATTATAGAACCTATAGGGTCAAGTTTCGATTCCCAAATGAACCCTTCCTTGAATGGGAGTCATGATATGGTGGTCAAGGTAGGTTTATCTCTTGCATTAAGGCCCGTAAGTTGATCTCTAAGGGGTGCTTGTATCATCTTATGAGAGTTAAAGATGTGGAGTCCAAAGTCCCTTCTATAGAGTCGGTTCCGGTTTTAAATGAGTTCCTTGATGTCTTCCCAAATGACCTTCTCAGTGTCCCTCCTGAAAGGGAGATAGATTTTGACATAGATCTCCTTCTCGATACTCAACCTATCTCTATTCTCCCTTACCGCATGGCCTCGGCAGAGTTGAAGGAGTTAATGGAACAATTAAAAGATTTTTTGGAGAAAGGATTTATTAAGCCTAATCAATCACCTTGGGTTGCACTGGTGCTGTTTGTAAGGAAGAAGGATAGGTCACTTAGAATGTGTATTGACTACCGACAACTTAATAGGGTCACTATAAAGAATAGATATCCTCTTCCAAGAATTGATGATTTGTTTGACCAATTGCAAGGGGCTAACTTTTTCTCTAAGATTCATCTTCGGTTCAGGTATCATCAAGTAAGGTTGAGGGAGTGTGATATTCCTAAGATGGCCTTCCGGACTAGGTATGGGCATTATGAATTTTTGGTGATGTCTTTTGGGTTGACCAATGTACCAGCCATCTTCATTGACCTAATGAATAGGGTCTTCAAACCCTACCTTGATTCCTTTGTTGTTGTCTTCATTGATGATATCTTGATCTATTCACATAGTAGGGAGGAGCATGTGAGTCATTTGAGGGTTGTCTTGCAAAGATTCAGGGAGAAGAAATTATATGCTAAATATGAAAGTGCGAATTTTAGTTGAAGGAGGTTGCATTCTGGGGTCATGTGGTATCGGGGAATGGTATTAAGGTGGATCCTAAGAAGACCGATGCGAATAGAAAATGGCCTAGACCATTGACCCTGTCGGATATTAGGAGCTTTTTGGGCCTAGCGGGTTATTATAGAAGGTTGTGAATGGGTTCTACTCCATTCCTTCCCCTATGATCAAATTGACTCAAAAGAAGGTTAAGTTTTTGTGGATCGATGAGTATGAGAGGAGCTTCCAAACATTTAAAGATAAGATTGTGTCCACTCCTATATTGTCACTACCAGATGGGATTGAGGGATTTGTTATGTATTGTGATGCTTCTAGAGTTGTTTTGGGTTGTGTGCTAATACAAATTGGTAAGTGATAGCTTATGCTTCTAGGCAACTCAAAGTGCATGAAAGGAACTATCCTACTCATGATCTTTAATTGGCCACCATGGTGTTTTCATTAAAGATTTGGCGTCATTATTTGTATAGGGTGCATGTTGATGTGTTCACGGATCATAAGAGCCTCCAATATGTCTTCACTCAATTAGATCTCAACTTAGGCAAAGGTGTCTAGAACTTCTTAAAGACTATGACATGAGTGTATGGTAAGGAAAATGTTGTGGTGGATACTTTGAATCAGGTGTCTATGGGTAGCCTAGCTCATGTTGATGGTGGTGATAAGGAGATGGCTAAGGAGGTACACCAATTGGCTAGATTGGGGGTTAGGTTGTAAGAGATTGGTGATGATAGTGTTGTTGTTGTTGATGGGTCTAAATCTTCATTGGTTAATGAGGTGATAGTAAAACAAGATCTTGACTCTTCCTTGCCTAAATTGAAGGCCTTGGTGAAAGAGGGCAACATAGAATTTTTTTCCAAAAGGGGAGACGGTGCCCTTAGAGACAAAGATCGGTTGTGTGTGCCTTGACTAGATGGTTTGAGGGCGAAAATCCTTGATGAAGCCCATAATTCTTCTTATTCTATCCATCCCGGTTCCACCCAAATATATAGAGATTTGAGAGATGTGTATTGGTGGAGACGCATGAAGAGGGACATTGCAAAATTCATTTCTGGTTGCCATAGTTGTCAACAAGTCAAAGCTGAACATCAAAGGTCAGGTGGCCTAACCCAAGACATAGAGGTTCCCATTTGGAAGTGGGAGGTGATTAACATGGACTTTGTGGTTGGGTTGCATAATACTAGGAAAGGTTTTGATTCTGTATGGATGGTGGCTGATAGGATGATGAAATTGGCACACTTCCTACCGGTTAAGACTATATATGGGGCTGAAGAGTATGCAAAATTGTACATCAATGAGCTAGTCAAGTTGCATGGGGTCCTCTTATCTATCATATTGGATCGTGGTGCCCATTTTACTTCTCATTTTTGGAGGTCTTTCCAAAATGGTCTTGGTACAAGGTTAAACTTATTACGGCCTTCCACCATCAAACTGATGGCCAAGTTGAAAGGACAATTCAAATTATTGAAGATATGCTTAGGGCATGTGTATTAGAGTCGAGGGGTAGTTGGGATGACTATCTTCATTTGATTGAGTTTGCATACAACAATAGCTATCATTTTAGGATCGGTATGGCTCCTTTTGAGGGTCTTTATGGGAGGCATTGTAGATCACTGGTTGGTTGGTTTGAGGTTGGGCAAGTAGCTTTATTGGGACCGGATCTTATTATGGAGGATCTTTAGAAGGTTAGGATGATTAGGAAAAGGTTAAAAACATCCCAAAGTCATCAAAAATCTTATGCCGATGTGAGAAGAAGACACCTTGAATTCATAGTGGGAGATCGGGTCTATTTGAAAGTTTTTCCAATGAAAGGTGTGATCTATTTTGGTAAAAAGGGGAAGTTGAGTCCAAGTTACATTAGTCCTTATGAGGTGATAAAGAGTATTGGCAAGGAAGCTTATGAGTTGAAGTTGCCTAGTGAAATGGATTTGCTTCATCCAGTGTTTCATGTCTCTATGTTGAGTAAATGTGTGGGTGATACTAATGCTATCGTGCCTCTTGCTATTGTGGGGCTTGTTGAGGATAACTTGACTTATGAGGAGATTTTGGTTCAGATTTTGGATAGACAAGTTAAGAGATTGAGGAACAAGGAGGTAGCATCTGTTAAGATCCTTTGGAGGAACCAACAAATCGGAAGTGTTACTTGGGAGGCTGAAGCGGACATGCAAAAGTGGTATCCTTATCTCCTCCACTCCACTCAAGCTTAAAGTACTAATTATAAGTCTGCTATATGAATCCAAGTGTTATATTTCAGCCCCTATGTCATTCATATGCATTTATATTTAAATTGGCAATTTATGATTATTCTACACATGTGTTGAGATTTTGAAAATGGTGTTTTAAATGTAATGTTGCATTCTTGTTGGGTCTGATTTGTTCATGATTACCCTTGTCTTGTATGTCTGTTTTACATTTGAGGACGAATGTTCCCAAGGGGGACATATTGAAATGACTCCAAAAGTGCTTGAAAATGTGCCTCGGAAGAGCCTAGAATTTTAAATTCCATATATCTCAAAATCTGTGTGCGATATCGAAAATCCGATTTTATATTCCTGTTCAGGGATTAAAATTAGGGGAAGGAGGGTCTAACCCTAATTTAAGAGCAAAAGAATGAAAATTATGACTTTTCAAGTGACAAATGCCAGTGAGCATTCCATGCCCCGGCGCGAAACGCCAAGGGCGCGTAGATGAAGGGAAATTGTCTCCGCATCCTCTGCATGACGCGGAGAGGTGTATTTTCCGTCCAGTGATTTTCTATGCGGTCCAAGACTTTTAAGTCTTGGGACTTAGTGCTCCCAAATGTGTTTCTACCTATACTTAGCCATATTTCACCCTTATATCATCTTAAACATTCCCCAATACTCACTCAAACACTTAGCCATATTTTCACTCCTAAATTCAACTCTAAAAACCTCTTCCGGATCTAAGGATTTCCTTCAAGTTTCAAGCCTCCATTTTCAATCTTCACCAAGAGTTCCCCCAAAGCTAAAGGATGTGGGTTTCAACCATTGGGTGCTTCACCCATGGTGCCCTAATCTCCTTTTTAATCAATTTGCATGATTTAAAGTTGATTTTACAAATGAATTTACTAGTATGAACATGTCTATGAACTATGTTAAAGCTATGTAAAGTTACGAATGTTTTGCTATGTTTTGAGCTATAAATCTTGGATTTATTGTAAGATTTTATGAGAAGTTTTTATGTATATTGTTTGAGGTGATGCAAGGTGTTGATTGAAGGTTTTATAATGGATTTTTTGGTATGATTTCATCTCTATATTTTATGGCTTTATACTAGCACTACACACCAGTCATGTGTTTGATAAAATGTCCAGTTATGGTTTCTTGAGGAATTGAAGGTCCAAAGCCTGAGATATGATATGAATGACTATATGATGATGAAATGAGCTTGCACATATAATATATTCGGTATAACGTGTTGCCCAATCCGGGGGTACTAAGATCCTGGGTAACCTAGTTATGGGGTTAGTATCTCAAACACCAGGGTGGTAGGTGAGATTGCCACTAACCTAGATGAGGGGTTTGTACCTCACCCACTAGGGTGATAGGTGAAATTATCACTAACCTAGATAAGGGGTTTGTACCTCACACACCAGCGTGATGGGTGATATCATCGTCAACCTACCAAGGGGTTTGTACTTTTGAAATCTAGCTTGGCCTATTCTACACATATGACATCCTATATGAGTATGAGTTATTTAAGCATGTTTTACTTGAGCATAGATCGTACATGACATTTTGATATATGTTGTCGATTGCCTATTGTTATGCATTTTGATTATAATATCTATCTCTTTTTGCATTACATCTTACATACTTAGTACATTCAAACATACTAACACGTACTCTTGCCTACATGATATCACCATGTAAGAACTTATGCCCAATTTACCCATCCTCCTCCTCCATGTGGCTAGTTCGGTATTACTCAAGCTAGTTGGTGAGTCCTCTACTTTGAGGACCTTAGTCTATGTTGCTCTTATTATGTGTTAAGACATTCTTCTTTATATTCTATTTTGACTATGAGGGTGAGCCTAATTTCTTTGTCTTGGCCCTCGCTCTTTTCTATGTATTAGAGTGTTTGTTGGACATGTTATGTATCTGTAATATGAGTTTGAATCTTATCTCTTGATTATGATGTTATGCAAGCTTTTCCCTTAGTCCCTTTACCCCTATTCTCACTGTATTATGTGTTTTATATGCTTCCGCGATCAATGTTGTGTAATAATAAGTCAAGAGGCTTATTTGGGGTTCCTTCGGGTTCCCCACTCGCCGTCTCGCATCTAGGCCCTAAGCATGGGTCATGACACCATGGCAGGTCAAACAGCTAGTCAACTTGGGTGTTGGGTTGCCTGCAACATTATTCTATAAGTGTAGTTGGATGGATCACTACACGAACCGTGTAACACCTCACGACCCGTGAATGTGGCCCGTCAAAGTGACGATGTTGATTTTTCTAAGTCTTCCAAGTTCCAAGTTTTAACCAAGTCTTGTCTCACAGGCACTCCAACAATTTTTCCATCCATTCATTAATGGCATTTTCATAAATTTTAATTGCTCTAATGACCTTTTTTGAGGCATCACTTTGCCAATTTTTCCATCCATTCATTAATGGCATTTTCATAAATTTTAATTGGTCTAACGACCTTTTTAGACTTCAAATGCTATCTTAACCTCCTCAAAACACCTAATCCCTATTCAATGATCAAACTCATTACTCTCATCTCAAATACACTCTCAAAATTCTCTCAAGAACCTCCATCAAAGCCCTATTACAAATTCAAAGGAACTCAAGAACAAGTTTTGGATTCCAAAACCCACTTCCAAGCTTGATGTTTTTCACCACCCAATTTAAAGAAACTCAAAGTCTATGTTATGTGGGTTTAGACCATTGGGTCCTTTCTCCCATGGTGACCAAGCTTCCTTTCTACATTAATTTCATATTTTTGGATTCCAAGACCCACTTCCAAGCTTCAAGTCTTTCACTACCTAATTTAAATAAACTGAAAGTCTAAGGTATGTGGATTTCAACCATTGGGTCCTTTCTCCAATGGTGCCCAAGCTTCCTTTCTACATTAATTTCATATTTCTAATTTGATTTACTTATGGATCTTACTTATGATGAATTTGACTATGAACTATGTTGGGTTTTCATAAAAGTATGATTGTTTTAAGCATATTTTGGACTATAGATCTATGATCTATTTTAAGATTTGATGGAGGGTTTTAATGTATATCCCATGAGGGTATTACCATGTTTTCTGGGTGGTTTTACATTGATTTTTATTGCATGATTTCACTCTTGAATTGCATGGTTTTATACTAGCATTACACACCCCCAAGTGTTTGATAAAATGTCCAATTAAGGTTTCTTGACTTGTTGAAGGTCTAATGTATGACATATGAGCTAACTGACTTTATATTGATGAAATTGTGGTGTATATGTGTTTATTTCATGATAAGATTCTATAGTGTTCTGAGTTGACCATAGCCAATTGAGGGGTGATGCCTCAATCACCTCAGATGGGGGTGGTATGCCATCAACCCATTGAGGGGTTGATACCTCAATCATTTTCGATGGAGGATGGTCATGTACGTCAACCAATTGATGGGTTGATACCTCAATCACATCGGATGGGGTTGGTAAGCCATCAACCAATTGAGGGGTTGATACTTCAATCACATCCGATGGAGGGTGGTCGGGTCCATCAACCAATTGAAGGTTTGATTCCTCAATCACTTCTAAGGGGTGGTCTACCTTAGATTCCAAGTACGAAGATGCTTGGTCTATGATGATGGTCTCTTCCTTTACATGTAACATGTTGTATATAAAAATGTTTTACTTCAAGTACCATTCACACATGACATATTATTTTTATCCTATCCATTGTTTATGATATTGCATTTTTGCTATGTTTCCTATCACTTGTTGCATTGCATCCTACATATTTAGTACATTCAAATATAGTAACACATACTCTATGCCTACACGATATTACCATATAGGAACCAGAGCTTCACTTGATCATCTTCCTCGTGGCTAGTAGTACAACTCAAAACAAGTCGGTGAGTCCTCTACTCCGAGGACATATGTCTATTGATTAATGTTATGTATTGACTACTCCTATGTTAGAAACTTATGACTATGAGAGTGAGTCCGAAGATTGTCTTGGCCGCCACTCCTATCTATGTAGTAGAGACGTTATTGGAACTTTATGATATGCTAATGCTATACTCTATTGGCTTGTTATGTTTCTATGGTATTAAAATTGTCCCTGTCATGCCTCAAATCCCATTAAGGTGGACTGGCAAACATTGTCGATAAGGCTTGAGAGAACCAAACTGTATCCATGCACTCTCTATACATATTGTAAGGGATTTTTATATTCAACATGTTTTCAAGAAAGTAAACAGTAATAACAAGCCAAAAGGAAGTTCATATGACTAGGCCATTAGAGTCACGTTGTCTAAAGTACAAGACATGACCATACTTTAATTTATATAGTTTACAAAGCCTCTAGATAAGGAACAATATTTGATAAGGGTTGGGACAAGCCCCACCTAGACTAGCTATACAATACAAAAATATAAGTTCTAGACATACAAAGCTCCGAAGCAACCTCGAGCTTGGTAATAACAGTTGTATATCGTGTACTCCTATTGGGGAAAGCTATTAGCACCTATACCTGCAGCATGAAATGCAGGTCCCCCGTAAGGTACGTCAGTATGAGATAATATACTGAATATGTAAGGCAGGAAATACTATATATGGAGTAACAACTCAAATAAAACTATGCACTAGTGTAAGGATAAGAGACCACCTTTAGCTATGTTGTGGAATCATGTGCTTTATGTTTCTTTTATTACTTTACCTTTATTGTATAATCTGTGCACACCATGTAGTAAAAATCACCAGCTAATCAATGTTAAATCTATATCGAGATTAGCCCTGGCTAGGCTTTCCTTTTCACCTCTTGGGCTACCCCCATGATAAGATCGACCCTGGCTAGGTGATTATTCCACCCCTCAGGTTACCACCCATTAATAAGCAATATACTTTATCTGTCAGTTACTTTTGAGATGATTCTTTTGGTGGTCATAATATTGGAGTTGTAGGCTTGTAGATGTAGCATGTGACATGTAAATAATCATACAAAACAATACAACAATGAAAAGAGTACGTTACACAATTAATGAAATGCGTATGAGATGAAACAACTCGTGAACTTTATTTAGTAACAAGAACCCACGTAACTTGGTATCCACGTAGGTATGCAAATTTTGAAGGTGACTATCTATGGGAGCATATGAACATGTGAAAGAGTGGAGACATGGTTAATAGTTGTGTCAGAGTTGGTAAGTGCCTTTATGAGCCAAGGAGGGATTTATGTTTATGCCAAATAATACGAAATCAAGTAGCCTTACATACCTCTATAGATGACCTCGTTATTACCTCGGAGTAACCTCTTTTTCCCTCAAATATTTTTCTACAATAGAGTAGAAAATAATGTTAGTATTAGCAACTAAGAAACATTTCTTGGCAGTCAAATCTTAGAAAAAGTAACATTCGGACAACAAGTTTGCATTTAGCGACCCAAAGGCATTCTTTCAACCTTTTCACTTATAATCGTATTTTCTAATAATCATTCTTATGTACATGCAATATATAGATTGATTTAGACCCTTAACAGTCTTGAAACATTTCACTCGTATTTTCTAATAACCATTCTTATGTACATGCACTATATAGATTGATTTAGAGCCTTAACAGTCTTACAACATTTCACAAGGTACAAGATAGAACAATCTTACACAACACACAAATAGGCGGCATAACATAACATCATTCTCGCTACATTTCGACATCAACAATCCCGAACCTGTTTCAACTTTAACCAGATTATATCCAACATTATTTACACATAACAACAGCCTTAAAACAGTCCAAAAATAGTCCCAAAGTATATGAAGGTCATGGAACAACAATTCCCAACTACTAGCCCATAAGTTCGTACGAAGAACACAATTGCGATATCATATAAGAACTCACTTTTGCAGACTACAAAAGTGGTGCAGTAGCCTGGTTATACCACTAACAAACTAAACCTTGTTAAAAATATAAGTCTTATTTCACAACTCAGCCAACCAAGAAGAGAAAAGACTCTTAAGTAACAAGAAAAGTGCACAATAATCCTTAGGACACATGTTGTCCAAATTTCCAGCACAAGCATAACTAGCATATACTTCTTGTTTTTCATGAAGAAACTATACTAAATACACCACTATAATTACTAACCTTCACCTTCAAGTTGTAGGGCCTCTCTAAGAATCCTAAAAGCCTCTTATGGCTGCTTGTAAAGTCAAGAAAGTGTTGAGAGAAAACTTGAAAAAACAATCTGATTTTTGTTCAAGTTAAATGACTTGAGTGAGCCGCTTATAAGCCCCTTTTAAAGGAGTACTTGGCAACTTACTTTTCCATTATAAGACTTATTTTATCAAGTGATTAATATGTGATTTTTTCACTTTCACTTTGGCCTTAACAGGCTCCAAATTGATGAGCCTTTTGCTGCCCATTTTTCCCCTTTCGCTTAGTTAGTTTGGGCCTAAATTATCAAAGAAATTGTGATGTCTTTGGGCTCGTTTTATATCATTTTTGGGCTGAAAATTTATTCCATTTATCATGCTAAAAGATGGGCTAAAGTTACACCCTTAACACAAAATTTATTTATAATCGGACTTGGATAGATCCGGCGTCGAGCCTCGTCTCCATCTAACTAGAAAATTTAAGCTAAGTAAGTAGGTGACTCACCTACTAGCTTCCTAAGTCCTACAAGAACCTCAATTCTCTCACTTCATTTAAGGCCGCGATCTCCTCGATTTGACATGAAACTTGTATACACTCGACCCTCTTAAGCATTAGACGTACATATCACCCTCTAATTTAAGATTCAAGCACTTTCAAAAATAGGCACTAATTTGACCAAGCCATTTCATGTTGCACGTGCATAGGATTAGTACATGTAAGGTGTGGGGTGTTACTTCCTCCCCCCTTAGGAACATTCGTCCTCGAATATTAGCATAATTAGATAGCTTAACCATATTCAATGCAATAAACGTTCAAACACACGTACCCATTAAGGCCCCAATTCTTCATGTTGTACTTCCTCCTTAGCTTTAGATAAGTGAGGGTATTTTTATTTCATCGAGTCCTCAACCTCCCATGTTACGTTCTCTGCCTTTTTGTTCCTCCAAAGTACTTTCACTAAAGCTATTTCCTTATTCCTTAGCTTCTTAACTTGATGATCTAGAATAGCAACAGGTACCTCTTCATAAGTCAGATCTTTTGTAACCTGCACATCTTTAATAGGAGTGATACTGGATGGGTCACCTATGCATTCTGGAAGCATTGAGACATGAAAAACTGGATGAACTATTGAAAGCTCTTGGGGTAGCTGTAATTCATATGCAACCTGCCCGAACCTCTTAATAATTTTATACGTCCCTAGGTAACGTGGGCTTAGTTTTCCCTTCCTACCAAATCTCATAACACCTTAATTTGGGGATACCTTAAAGAATACCCAATCCCCTACTGAAAATTCCAGCCCTCTCCTTCTAGCATCCATATATGATTTTTGACGACTTTGAGTTCCTATCAGCTGTTGGATTACCCTATCTTTTTCCATGGCTTATTGTACTAGATCTGGCCCAAGTAAGGTGGTTTCACCCACTTCAAACCATCCAATTGGCGACCTACATTTCATTCCATACAAAGCTTCATAAGGTGCCATATTGATACTTGAATGGTAGCTATTATTGTAGGAAAATTCAATAAGTGTTAAATGATCCACCCAACTATCTTTAAGGTCCAATGCACAAGCTCATAACACATCTTAAGTGTCTAAATAATGCGTTCTGCTTGACCATCTGTTTGAGGGTGGAATGTTGTAATCAAATTCACTTGTGTCCTTAAACTCCTTAGGAAGGATTTCCAAAACTTTGCAGTGAATTGAGCTCCTCGATCAGATATAATGGAGATTAATACCCCATGTAGCCTGACTATCTCTTTGAGGTATAGCTTGGCATACTCTTCAACTGTATAATCACTCTTAACTGGCAAGAAGTGTGCTGATTTTGTGAGCCTATCAACTATTACCCAGATGTAGTCAAACTTCTGAAATGAGTGAGGCAACCCCATAA
Source organism: Solanum clarkiae (assembly GCA_011800125.2). NCBI lineage: Eukaryota > Viridiplantae > Streptophyta > Magnoliopsida > Solanales > Solanaceae > Solanum > Solanum clarkiae. The sequence continues at coordinate 19,371 of JAABOM020054430.1, read as the reverse complement.
TAAAATCCATATTGATCAAATCCTATTCCATGTTTGAAGTTCTATACACTGCATATAGCCTCCCAGCTTTTGGTGCTCTACTTTGACCTGTTGGCAATTGGACATTGAGCCACAATTTCTGCAAGGTCCTTTTTCATGCCTCCCCACCAAAACATTCCCTTCAGGTCATGATACATATTAGTTGATCCTTGATGGATGGAATATATGGAATGATGGACTTCTTCCATTATCCTCTTTCTTAGTCCATTAATATCAGGAAATCATAATCAGTTTTGGCAATAAAGTATTCTTTTTGGTGTAAGGTCAAAACCCTTTATGATATCCTGACTTACGTTGTCTTCAAGTCGTTGTAAAATAGGATCCCTGAACTATTTTTCTTTAACCTCCATTACCAATGAAGACTCCACAACATTATGCACAACAACCCCTTTCTTTGGAATTTCAAGAAGGCAAACTCCAAACTAGCTAGTTGTCATAGATCTTTGTCCACACCTTGACTTACCACAACTCGATCACCAATATTCATGATTGCCTTATGACTCAGAGCATTGACTACGTTATTTTCTTTCCTCGAATGGTATAATATATCAACGTTATTTATTAGCTCTAACCATCTTCGCTGCCTTAAATTCAGGTCTCTCTGCTTAAAGATGTATTGCAGGCTCTTATGATCAGTATATATGTCAACGTGAACCCCATATAGATGGTGGTGACATATTTTCAAAGGAAACACAACTGCTGCTAGCTCAAGATCATGTGTTGGATAGTTCTTATCATGCGGTCAAAGTTGTCTAGAGGAATAAGCAATTACCCTACCATGCTATCTCAGTACACAACCTAAGCCAGCTCCTGAAGAATTACAATACACTACATACCCCTCGGTGCCTTCTGGAATTACTAGCACAGGTGCAAAAGTTAGCTTATTTTTCAATTCTTGGAAGCTCCTTTCACCTGCATCATTCCGTTGGAACTTGGTTGCTTTATGTGTCAACTTTGTTAGAGTTGCAATTATAGAAAGAAAACCTTCAATGAACCTTCTGTAATAACGTGCCAAACCTAGGAAGTTCTAAACTTTCGTGGGTGTTGTTGGCCTTGGCCAATCTTTAGCAGCCTCTATCTTTTGTGAATCAACCCTTATTCCCTCATTAGACAAGATATGACCCAAGAATGCCACTGATTTTAGCCAAAATTCACATTTAGAAAATTTTCCATACAACTGTCGATCACGAAAAACTTCTAACACCTATCGCAAGTGATTCGCATGGTCCTCTTCTAATATTGAATATACCAAAATGTCATCTATAAATACTATTACGAACATATCCAAGAATGGCTTGAATACCCTATTCATCAGATCCAGAAAAGTTGTCGATGAATTCATTAATCCAAATGATATAGCAAGAAATTCAAAGTGACCATAGTGTTTTCTGAAAGTAGTCTTAGGTATATCATTCTCCTTTGCTCTCACTTGGTGATAACCTGATCTCAAATCAATTTTTGAAAAGCATTTGACACCTTGTAACTGATCAAATAAGTCATCAATCCTGGGGAGGGGTATTTGTTCATAATTGTTACCCTATTCAATTATTGATAGTCGATACACATTCTCAAAGTACCATCCTTTTTATGTATAAATAGCACTGGTTCACCCCAAGGGGACATACTAGATCTTATAAAACCCTTCTCCAATAAGTCTTTTAACTGCTCATTTAATTCACGCATTTCTGTCGTGACCATTCTGTATGGAAGTATAGAAATAGGTTGAGTGCTTGGAAGTAAGTCAATACCAAAATCTACTTCTCGTTCTGGAGCTAAACTTAGAAGCTCTTTAGGGAACACATTAACAAATTCATTCACTACAGGAACTGATTGAAGAGTTGGCGATTCTGCCTCCATATCCCTTACTCTAACTAAATGACATATATACCCCTTAGATATAATATTTCTTGCCTTAAAATAAGAGATAAACTTACCCTTTGGTGCCCCAACATTGCCTTCCCATTCAAGAACTGCCTCATTTGGAAAGTGGAAGTACACTCTCTTAGTTCGACAATCCATGGTGGCATCGCAAGAAGCTAACCAATCCATACCCATTATAACATCGACTTCCACCATTTCTATCTCAATAAGGTCAGCTATTGTGTCACGGTCACAAAAAGTTACTATGTAGTCATAATAAACCCTTCTAGCCATAATAGATTCATGGTTGGTGTAGACACTTCAAATGGTTTGTTCAATAATTTAGATGTTCTCGTAAGATTCTCTGCAACTCGTGGGGTAATGTATGATAGTGTAGAACTAGTCTCAATTAATGCATATACAGTATGTGAAAAGATGGACAATCTACCTATGATGACATCGAGTGAAGCTTCCAAATTTTGCCGACTCCCAGAGCATAAGTGCGATTCTGACCTCTATTGGAGCTAGCTGCCCCTCTTACACCTCTACCATGTCTTGTAGGTGCTTGTTGACCCCTACCTAATGGAGGAACTGATGATGATGATGCAACAACTGACCTAGTAGATTATGTTATATCACCCATACACCTGCTCGGGTAATCTCTCATCATATGCCCTGGTCCACCACACCGATAACTAGCATTTGTCCCAACATGACATATACCTGAATGACATCTTCCACACTGTTTACAAGGCTTCCTAGGAGTCATTTGCTAGGCTGCTCAGTATCTTGCTATCTGTGCACCTCATCCTTCACTTATTGGACCAAACTGATTACTTCTAGACCTCTAAAGTTGTGGTGGAGCACTGGCTGCAGAGTAGGAGGATGAGGGCCTAGGTAATCTATTAGAAAACTGAGGCCTAAGCTCACCTTGGCGTGGTGTAAACTGCCCCATAGACATGCCTCTCTTGGACTGCGCTCTTTCTGAATCTTGTGTCCTTCTCCTTTGCCTTTAATCCTCTAGTTTCTATGCAAAAGCTTGCATCCTCGCTATATCTATGTCTTTATTCAAGGAAGCAATGGTACAGTCTCTAACCATATATGAATCCAATCTATCCACATATCGATGAACTCTATCTGCATAGTAGTAACTACATTAGGAGCATACCTGGCCAGGAAATTAAATTGAAGGCTATATTCCCTCACACTCATATTCCCTTAGTGGAGATTCAAGAACTGATCTGCATGGGCCTCTCAGATCTCTAATGGGAAGGAATGGTCAGGAAATGCCTCTTTGAACTTCTTCCAGGTAGTTGGAGGTACATCTATAACCTTGGCTTGCTTCCAAGCTTCATACCACAATATAGCCACACCCTTCAATTTGTATGCTACTAGCTCAACAACTTCTGTACCACTGACATGCATAACATCTAATATGCATTGGATCTGATCAATAAAGTCTTGGGGATTTTCATTAGGATCAGACCTGGTGAAGGATGGAGGGTCCAAATTAAGGAAGTCATGTATCCTTATGCTAGCTTCCCTATTCACAACACCTTCACCTATAGTTAGACTTTCTTGTCTTTGACCTTGGAAGGCAACTATACGAGTCAATAGTTGGACTGTATTTCTCAGATCCTGTATGGTAGCATCGATAGGTGGTTCTGGCAGAATTTCACTACTTCCTAGTTTATCAGGAGCTAGAGGAGCTCGAGATGTCTGCGATAGAGACTTATCTTGAGCCTCATTTCGTTGTCTCACCCGACTGGGTATACCAACTACCACTTCTACTTCCTTTCTTTTACCTTTGTTTTTCCTGGTTCCGGGCATACTTGTTGTACAAAACAATTTAGCGGTTAGAAAAAATCCACGTATTACACTTGGCTATATGGCACAATCTAAAGAATGAAAAGAAAGTGAAAACACCTAAATGCAACTTAGCCTCCTGCTTATAAATGTGGTGTACAATACATCGATAAACTAGAGTCTACATAGACACAACTTTGTAGACTCCTAGGACGACTCACTCTGATACCACTTTTATTATGCCCCAAATCCCGTTAAGGTGGACTGGCACCCGTTGCCGATAAGGCTCGGGAGAACCAACTTGTACCCATGCACTCTCTATATGTATTGTAAGGGATTTCTACATTCAACATGCTTTCAAGAAATTAAACAGTAATAACAAGCCAAAAGGAAATGCATATGACTAGGTCGTTAGAGCCATGTTGTCTAAAGTACAAGAAATGACTTCACTTTAATTTACATAGTCTACAAAGCCTCTAGATAAGGAACAATATCATATAAGGGTCAGGACAGGACCCACCTCAACTAGCTATACAATACAAAAATATAATCTTTACACACACAAAGCTCTGAAGCAACCTCGAGCTTGGTAACAATAGCTGGATATCCTGACTCCTGTTGGGAGAGCTACTAGCACCTGTACCTGCAGCATGAAATGCAGTTCCCCCGTAAAGGACATTAATATGAGATAATATACTGAATATGTAAGGAAGGAAATGTTGTATATGAAGTAACAACTCAAATAAAACTATACACTAGTGTAAGGATAAGAGACCACCTTTAGCTATGTTGTGGAATAATGTACTTTATATTCCTTTTATTGCTTTACCTTTATTGTATAATCTGTGCACATCATGTAGTGCGAATAAGCAGTTGATCAGTGGTAAATCTATATCAGGATTGGCCCTGGCTAGGCTTTTCCTTTCATCCCTTAGGCTACCCCCATGATAGGATGGACCCTGGCTGGGTGATTCTTCCACTTCTCGGGTTACCACCCATCAATAAGCGATATACTTTATCTTTCAATCACTTTTGAGATGATTCTTTTGGTGGTCATAATATTGGAGTTGTAGGACTGTAGATGTAGAATGTGACATGCAAATAATCATATAAGAAAATATGACAATGAAAAGAGTACATTACACAATTAATAAAATGCATATGAGATGAAACAACTCGTGAAGTTTATTTAGCAATAAGAACCCACGTAACTTTGTATCCACTTATATATGCAGATTTGAAGGTGACTATGTAAGGGAGCATATGAACATGTGAAAGAGTGGAGACACAGTTAATAGTTCTGTCGGAGTTAGTAAGTGCTATATATCCAAGAAGAGATCTATCTTTCATGCAAATAATACAAAATCAAGTAGCCTTACATACCTCAATATATGAACTCGTTATTACCTCAGAGTGACCTCCTTTTCCCTCAAATATTTATGTACAATAGAGTAGACAATAATATTGGTATTAGCAGCTAAGAAACACTTCTTGGTAGTCCAATCTTATAAGCCCCTTTTAAAGGAGCACTTGGCCGACATACTTTTCCATTATAAACCTTATTTTATTATGTGATTAATATACTATTTTTCCCCTTTCACTTGGGCCTTAAGGAGCTCCTAATTGATGGGCCTTTGTTACCTATTTTTCCCCTTTCTCTTAGTTAGTTTGAGCCTAAATTATCAAAGAAATTGTGATGTCTTTGGGCTCGTTTTATATCATTTTTTTCTGAAAATATAATACATTTATTATGCTAAAACATAGGCTAAAGTTATACCCTTAACACGGACTTTATTCATAATCGAACTCGGACAAATTCGACGTCGGGCCTCGTCTTCATCTAGCTAGCAAATTTAAGCTAAGCAAGAAGGTGACTCACCTTCTAGCTTCCTAAGTCCTACAAGAACCTCACTTCTCTTACTTCATTTAAGTTCGTGATCTCCTTGATTTGACTTAAAACTTGTATACACTCGACCCTCTTAAGCATTAGATGTACATATTACCCTCTAACTTAAGATTCAAGAACTTTTAAAAATAGGCGTTGACCATGACATATCATGTTTCACGTGCGTAGGACTAGTACATGTAAGGTGTGGGGTGTTACAATCCCTTAGCCCCTTTTATCCCTATTTAATATCTTTTCTTGTTGTTCTAATGCTTCCGCAACCAAGGATGTGTAATGATAAGTTAAGAGGCTCGTTTGGGGTCCTTTAGGTTTCCCCATTCGTTGTGTCACGTTTAGGCCCTAGGCTTGACTCGTCACAGTTTTGATAGTTCTTTCAACTTGGCCATCTATTAGAGGGTGAAAGGTCGTACTAAGCTTAACCTTGGTACCAAGACCTATTTGGAAGCACCTCCAAAAGTGAGAAGTGAATTGAGCATCACGATCCGAAATGATAGACAAAGGCACCCCAACAATCTAACCAACTCATGAATATACAATTTAGCACAATGTTTGGCACCATAAGTAGTTGTGACTGGTTGGAAGTGAGCCGATTAGGCAGTATAACTACAAAACCCATGTTGATTTCCTCCCACTTCTAAGTAGGAATTTCTTTATCTTGTGCTAGGCCACTCGGCATTTGATGTTCGACTTTTATTTGTTGACAATTGTGACATCTGGATATGAACTTGGCAATCTCTTTCTTCATACCACCCCATCAATAAACCTCTCTCAAATCTCTATACATCTTTGTAGAACCGGGATGAATAGATTAGGATGAATTATGGACCTCATCTAAAATCAACCTCCTCAAGTCAACAACATTAGGTACACACAATCTACTTTGATACCTAAGGGCACCATCTCCCCCTTGGGAGAAAACCTCCACTTTACCATCTCTCACCAAGGCCTTTAACTCTAGCAAAGCAGGGTCAAGATCTTGTTTTGCCTTTGCCTCCTCAATCAAGGAAGATTTAGAATCATTAACAGCCATCACACTACCATTGTCAACCACCTCCAACCTTGCTCTCAATCTAACCAACTGATGAATCTTTCTAGCCACCTATTTGCCACCATCATCAACATGTGCTAGGCTACCCATAGACACCCTACTTAGAGCATCGTCCACCACATTAGCCTAAATGGGGTGATAATGCATACTCATATCATAATCTTTAAGGAGCTCTAAACACCTTCTTTGTCTCAAGTTAAAATCCCTTTGGGTGAACAAATATTAGAGACTCTTATGATCGGTGAATACATAACATAGACCCCATACAAGTAATGAGGTGTTTTATTGCATGTAAATGAAATGTGGAACCATAAATAGAAATCAAATATGTTTGGGATTCCTTATTTTATTTTTGATCTTTATTAAGTTCAATTTGTTAAATGCAACTAATTTTCTTTCTTCGTTTCTACAGAAAAGCTAATTATCAAATTCTATAGGTATAGAATTTATGAATAAAAAAGAATGGAAAATGTGAAATAAAGATACCAGTCACTAGAGAATCTTTTCTTTTTGACGATTATGAATGTTTTATGGAATAGAAAGACTTGAGAAAACACAAATTGGCCTTCTGTTTTTATTTTCAGTATTCTGCAATTTTGACATATCTTTTACCTATATCGATAATGTTTTATTTAAGGATATGCTCGACTTCGTTTGCCGATGCTATAATAGGTAGAAGTATATTATGGCAGGATCAGTCACCTGGGCATATAACCCTCCTCTAAGAAGAATTATGCTATGCCCCCCGATCCCTATAAAGCGAAAGAGCTTCCTGGTGAACCCTAGGTTGCAGCATGTCTGTTCGTTAACTCCTCGTGCCGCTGCCGCCTTTTCTAGGACCGACCGACGCCTCACTTGCATAGGTACCTACATAGTGTAGTCTCGGTCGCACATTCAACATAGCGTTCGGACTCATGTGCCTTCCAGAATTAGGGATGTTCAAGCCTACTGTGTATGATTAGCCAGCCTTGTGGCGGCAAAAAGATTAGGCGTACCCTCATGCTACTGTTCCCTTGGTCCAAACCCAATGCCTCTTTAGGTTAGGGAGCTGGATGATAGTAAAATTTTCAAAGTAAATAGCATGACGGCCAATTCAAGATCATGGGTGGGATAATTCTTTTCATGCACCTTAAGCTGTCTAGAGGCATATGCCATCACCTTATCAATTTGAATAAAAACACACCCTAAACCAATTCTTGAGGCATCTAATATACAACAAACCCTTCCTACCCTTCCGGTAGGGACAAGATAAGAGCGGAGACAAGCTGATATTTCAAAGTGTGGAAACTCTTCTCACGTTTAACAGTCCACATAAATTTTGCCTTCTTTTTTGTCAACGTAGTCATAGGTGAAGCAATAGAAGAGAACCCATTCATAATCCACTAGTAATAACCCGCCAAACCCAACAAAATTCTAATATCTGATGGGGTCAAAGATCTAGGCTGATTTCTAATCACCTCCATCTTCTTAGGATCCACTTTAATGCCATTACCCTACACCACATGACATAGAAGAGCAACCTCTTTCAACCAAAACATGCATTTCTCATATTTAGCATACAACTTTTCCTCCCTCAAGATTTTCAGGACCACCCTCAAGTGATTCACATGCTCCTCCTCACTATGGGAATAAATAAATATATCATCAATGAAACCACCACAAACAAATCAAGGTAGGGTTTAAAGACCCTATTCATAAGATCCATGAATATAGCAGGTGCATTAGTCAACCCAAAGAACATAACCACAAACTCTGAAAGTCAATCTTAGAGAAGTGACTAGCCCCTTGAAGCTGGTCAAAAAGATCTTCAATCCTTGGTATAGAGTACTTATTCTTTATGATGACTCTATTAAGTTGTCGGTAGTCAATTCACATTCCATGAGAACCATCCTTCTTCTTCACAAACAACACCGCTGTACCCAAATGTTATTGTCTAGGTTGTATAAAACCCTTTCCTAACAAATTCCTCAATTATTCTTTTAACTCCTTCAACTCCGCCAGGGCCATATGGTAAGGGGGAATAAAAATGGGTTGCATATCGGAAAAGAGGTCTATACCAAATTCTATTTCCATTTTGGAAGGAACATTGGGAAGCTTATTGGGAAAGACATCAAGAAACTTATTAACCACCGAAACCTACTTTATAGGAAGGACTTTGGACTCAACATCCCTAACCCTTACAAGATGATAAAGACAAACCTTAGAAATCAAGCTTTGGGCTTTAATGCAAGAAAACAATCTACAATTGATCACCACATCACAACTTTCCTACTCAAGGAGGGCTCATTAGGGAATTGTAATTTGACCCTACGGGTTCAACAATTAATAGAAGCATAATATACATGCAACCAATCTATCCCAAGAATGATATCAAAATCCACCATATCTAATTCAACAAATCACAAGGCAAGATTTTATGTAAAATGAAAATGTCATAATTTTGATAGTCTCTTCTAGCTACAATGGATGCTTCAACGGGAGTAGATACTTCATAAGGCTCACACAAAAATTCAGGACTAACTTGAAGCTTTTTAGCAACAAATGGAGTAATAAAAGAAAGAGTGGCACCCGATTTATCAAACATACACATCAAAATAAAAAACCTTTAACATACTGGTGATGACATCGGGCACCTCCTCCACTCCTTGTCTCCTTTAAAGAGAATAAAATCTATTTTTCCTTGGGGCACCCCCTTGTTGGCCTCCTCTGCCCTTTGGACCCCCGTTTGTGCCTTGGCCTTGTAGACGACCATCTCTACCCTTGTTTTGAGTGTGAGGACAATTAATCACCTTATGAACTACTTTACCACAACCATAGCATGCATTAGTGTTCTCAAACATGGGTCATTATGGCCTCTACCACACATTGGGCACATAGTGTTAGGCAGCACACAACTACCACCTTGGACCCTTGGGTTGTCATTAGAAAACCTTTTATTAGGAGCATTGGAAGATCCCTGGCCTTGGAACTTATAGCCTTGGGGAAAGCAGCCACCTTTGGAATTTCGGAATCCACATCCAAAACAAGCCCTCTTGGTCTTGCCACTTTTTTTCCCTAAGTTTCACCCCCTGTAGTTGTTCGGCTCTTCCCAGAGGATAACATTATTACTCCCCTCCTCCATCTTCTATTGGGTGAACCAAATTTGAGCCATCCCTTTAAGTTGGTAGGCCGCCAACTCTGTCTTTTCCTCCAAATTCACCCCAATAATAGACAACACCTTATACACCTCGTCAATGAAATCTTAAGGATCCTCATCCACTTTAGACCCACAGAACTCCGATGGGTTCATTCAAGTAAAGTCCCTCACCCTTGAGGCCGGACTAGGAGCATGGGGTGCTTGGGCCCCTTGGTTGATTTGGTTGGCCATAGCATGACCCTACACGGTAATAGCATCCCAAAACTTTTCATAAGCCACTCCCCCATCTTGAGGAGCTTGTGGAGCGGGAGGAGCCGGTTGCTCCTCTGGAGTACGAGCTATTCTTCCTCTTGGGATTGACATAATCTAGAATAGCAAATAACATTCAATAGGGGAAAACTTTACTTTAACTTCTAAAGCACGACATAGATCATGAAGAAGGGAAACATTTGCGAAAATGCCACAAAGCCTCCTACTCATAGTTATGGTGCACTTCACAACCATGAATTAGACTCTAACCGACATGGTGTGTTGGATTCCGAGGTCCATTGACAACCTAGTGCTTTGATACCAAGTTCTTCACGACCCAAGCCTAGGTCCTAGACATGACATAGTGAATGAAAACCCGAAGGAACCCCAAACAAGCCTCTTAGCATATCAAAATTATTCATGGTTGTGGAAGCAATATATCAACAAGACAAGGTATAAATAAGGGAAAATGAACTAGGGCAAAGACTTTGATAAGCATAAATCATTCAAAAGTGGAGAACGTGGCATAATTACATCAATTGTTCAAACAACACCTCTAGCATAGATTGGGCGGGGGCCAAGACACTTTCTAATCTCACCCTCATAGTATCTAATATTCAACTTAAAGAGATAAGAAAAGCAAGAGTAGCAGAGCAAGAGTCCCAAACTTGAGGACTCACCAAAACTTATCTTCCAAAATGCCAAGACTATCAATATGGAGGATGATCAAGAGGTGCTCCGGATCCTACATGGTAACATCATGTAGGCATAGAGTGAAATATCCCAAAAAGTGCCCAAAAATGTGCCTTGAAAGTGTCCATAATCGTAATTTCTTTATATCTCAAAATTTGTATGTGATATCAAAAATCCGACTTCATATTCTTAATAAGGGGGAAAATTAGTGGGAAATAGGTATAATCCAAATTTTAGAAGACCTGTAGCTAAAAAATGAATTTCACAAACTTTGCAATTTGCAGAGAGGGTTCGCAACAACTCCGCAACGTGGACTCGTCGCGGAGTAGTGTTTGCACTTCCTTATTTTTCAAGTTTCGCTCTAAAACCTTGGGGTATTGGCCCCATGAACATTTATGCATAAAAACACCTACAGTTAACCATTTCTTTCAACTCTTTATCACTCAATACACTCTTAAAACCCTCTCAAACACTTAGCCAAACATTTCATCACAATTCAAATGACTCAAATTAATTCCAAATCTCAAGAACTTCATTAAAGCTTCAAGTTCTCATCCAAATCTTTATCAAGGAAATCTCCAAATTCAAGGTATGTGGGTTTCAACCATTGGGATCTTTCACCCATGGTATCAAACCTTCCTTTTCATAAAAATTGCATGTTTCAAAGTTGTATGGTTAGGGGTATTACTCATTATTGATTATGATCATATACTATGCTGGGGTTTCATGAAAGGTTAATTGAAAAACATGTCTATCCATATCCATTTTATGCTTATACTATAATATGGTTTGTCTATTGTGACTATGCATATTTTGAACTATGGAACTATGATCTATGGTGAGATTTGATAGGGGTTTTCAATATATCTTACATAAGGGTTTTACCATGAGTTGGTGGGTTGATTTACATTGAGTTATTGAATATTATTTCACTCTTGAATTACGTTATTTTTAACTAGCATTGCACAACCACCAAGTATTTAATAAATTGTCTTGTTAAGTATTCTTGAGTTATTGATGATCTATTGCGTGGCTTATGAGTTAAGTAACATTATGATGATGAAGGGTATGTATGTATTGAATTCATGAAAAGTATCAATAGTATTGCAAGTGATCACACCTTGTTAGGGGGTGACAAGCCCAATCACCTTGTGATGGGGTGACAATCCTTGACCACCTTGTTGGGGGGTGACATGCTTGTACTACCACATTGAGGGGTATATACCTCAATCACCTTGTCGGAGTTGACATGCCTGTACTACCACATCGAGGGGCATGTACCTTGACCACCTTGTCGCGAGGTGACATGCCTGTATGACCATATTAAAGGGTATATAACTTGACCACCTTGTCGCGAGGTGACATGACTGTGCTACCATGTTGAGGGGTATATTCCTAAATTACCCTCCAAGGGGATGACATGCCTTGGATTCCAAGTAATAGTTTGCTTGGTGTATGATGTATTTGGTCTCTTCCTACACATGTATTCTATATTTTCAAAACATATAATTTGCAAGCATGTTTCACTTCAAGCACCAATCATGCATGCCATATTCATATTATACTATCTCTTGCTTACGATTATGTATTTTGACTATGTTGGCTATGTCTTATTGCATTGCATCATACATATTTAGTACATCCAAACATACTAATGCATATTCTATGCCTACATGATATTACCATGTAGGAACTGGATCTCCTCATGATCACCCCCCATATGGCTAGATTTGACATCTTGATAATAAGCTTTGGTGAGTCCTCAAGTTTGGGGACACTTGCTATGATACTCTTGCTTATGTTATTTCTTTATCTTGAACTTTGATATAATGAGGGTGAGCACAAAAAGTGTCTTGGTCCCTGCTCAATCTATGCTAGAGGTGTTGTTGGACAAGTGATGTAATTATGCAATGATCTTGACTCTTGATTGCCTATGGTTATCAAAGACTTCTCTTAGTCCCTTTATCCTTTTTAAATATCTTATTGATGTTATTTCGTTTCCGCGACTGAGGATGTGTGATTGATATGCTGGAAGGCTTGTTTGGGAACACATTGGGTTCCCATTCGCCGTGTCCCATCTAGAGCCTATGCTTGGGTCGCAAGAACTTTGTATCAAAACACCAGTTTGTGAATAGTCCTCATAATCCAACACACTGCGTCGATTAGAGTTTTATTCATGGTTGTGAGTGCACCAGGACTATGAGTAAGAGGCTACGAGGCGTTTTAGGAAATTTTCTCCTTCTTTTTAATCAATGTCGTGCTATACAAGTTAAGGAAATGTTTCCCCTAATAAATGTTCTTTGATATTTTAGATCATACTTATTCCAAGAGGTAGAAGAGCTCATTCACCTGAGGAACAACTGGCCCCTCCCGCTCCTTAAGCTCCTCATGATGGTAGAGCATCCCATGAAGAGTTCCAAGATGCTATTACCATGCTAGCCCATGCCATGACTAATCAAATCAACCTATGGGCTAAAGCCTCTCATGCTCCTACACCATCCTTAAGGGTGAGGGATTTTACTAGAATGAACCCACCGGAGTTTCACAGGTCTATGGTGGATGTGGACCCTCAAGAATTTATTGATGAGGTTTATAAAGTAATGTGTATTATGGGTGTTAGTAAGAGGAGAAAGCAGAGTTGTCGTCCCACCAACTCAATGGATGGCCCAAAAATGGTTTACTCAATGGAAGGTGGAGAAGGGGAATGGTGATGCTATCCTTTGGGAAGATTTCAAGGCGGCATTTCTCAACCGATTCTTCCTTCTTGACCTAAGAGAGGCCAAACTGATGGAATATATGAATCTAAAGCAAGGGTTGACGAGTGTGATAGAGTATGTCCCCAAGTTCAACCAACTCTCTAAGTATGCTCCACAATTGGTGGCTGACTTGAGGTCTAGGATGAACAACTTTGTAATGGGTGTATCCTACTTAGTGAATGAGGAGTGTTCTGCCGCCATGTTAATAAGTGATATGGACTTGTCCTGCCTCACGACTTATGACAAATAATTAGAGGGGAAAAGTTGAGAAAAAGGAGGACTAGTGAAGCCAAGAGGGCCTGTTTTGAAGGTGGATTTGAAAATCCTAAGTGTGGCCTATTTCCTCAAGGCCATAAGTTCCAAGGACAAAGTTCTTCAAGTGCTCCTAATAGAAGGGATGCTAATTATAATCAAATATTTGAAGGTAGTGGTGGTGTGGTGCCTAACCCCATGTGCCAAAGATATGATAGGAACCATAGTGGCCCGTGTATAAGAAACTCAAATGCTTCCTTTGGTTGTGGTGAATTGGGTCATAATAAGGTGATTGTTTGTCCACACACACAAAACAAGGGTAGAGATGGTCGTACATAAGTCCAAGGTGCAAATATGGTTCCTAGGGGAAGAGGAGGCCAATAAGGGGGTACCCCAAGGAAAAATTGGTTCTATGGTCTTCAAGGTATACAAGGGGTAGATGAGGTGCCAGATGTCGTCACATGGTATGTAAAAAGATTTTGATTTTGAAGTGTATGCATTGATAGACTCAGTTGCAACTCTTTCTTTTGTTACTCCTTTTATTGCCAAAAAGCTTCATGTCAACCCTGAATAATTATGTGAGCCATATAAAGAGTCTACTCCCATTGGTGCATCCATTATTGCAAAGAGAGTTTATAGAGATTGTCCCATATTCATTTTATATAAAATATTTCCATGTGATGTTGTTGAGTTAGATATGGTGGATTTTACTTTCATTCTTGGGATGGATTAGTTGCACACATTGATTGATAACCCGTAGAGTCAAATTCCAATTCGCTAATAAACCCGTCCTTGAGTGGGAGAGTCATGATGTGGTGGTTAAGGATAGGTTTATTTCTTGCATTAAAGACCAAAAGTTGATTTCTAAGGGGTGTCTCTATCATCTACTAAGGTCCTTCCTATTGAGTCGGTTCCAGTGGTTAATGAGTTCCTTAATGTCTTTCCCAATAAGCTTCCTGGTGTTCCTCCCAAGAGCGAAATAGATTTTGATATAGACCTCCTTCCCGATACTCAACACATTTCTATTCCCCCATACCATATGGCCTCGACGGAGTTGAAAGAAAAATTGAGGGATTTATTGGAAAAGGGTTGTATAAGGCCTAGCAATCACCTTGGGGTGCACTGGTGTTATTTGTGAAAAAGAAGGATGGTTCTCTTGGAATGTGCATTGGTTACCAACAACTTAATAGAGTCACCATAAAGAATTAGTACCCACTAGCATGGATTGATGATCTCTTTGGCCAACTTCAAAGGGCTAGTCACTTCTCTAAGATTGATCTTTAGTCTGGGTATAACCAAATGAAAGTGTAGGTGTGTGACATTCTCGCTACGGATTTTCGGACTAGATATGGGCACTATGAGTTTGTGGTTATGTCCTTCGGGTTGACTAATGCACCTACTATCTTCATGGATTTTATGAATAGGGTGTTGAAACCCTACCTTGACTTGTTTGTGGTAGTTTTTATTGATGATATCTTGATTTATTCCCATAATGAGGAGGAGTATGTAGGTCACTTAAGGGTGGTGTTACAAATCTTGAGGGAGGAGAAGTTGTATGCTAAGTATGAGAAATGCGAGCTTTGGTTGAAAGAGGTTTCTTTCCTAGGCCTGGATCTGGTATAATAAGTCATATCGTTTTGACTTTTACGGGAAAACCCATTTTCGAGAAGCATGTGGTGTCGGGTGATGGCATTAAGATGGATCCTAAGAAGTTGGAAGTGATTAGAAATTATCCTAGATCTTTTACTCCATCGCGTATTAAAAGTTTCTTGGGTTTGGCAGGTTATTAACAGAGGTTTGTGAATGGGTTCTCTTCTGTTGCTTCTCCCATGAATAAATTGTCCCAAAAGAAGACAGAATTTGTATGGAGTGAGTGTAAAAAGGGTTTCTAATATCTGAAAGATAAGCTTGCCTCCGCTCTGTCTCTACCGGAAGGGTTGGAAGGCTTTGTTGGGTTATGATGCCTCAAGAATTGGTTTGGGTTATGTTTTGATGCAAAATTGTAAGGTAATAACTTATGCCTCTAAACAACTTAAGGTGCATGAAAAGAAATATCCTAGCTATGATCTTGAATTTTCCGTCGTGGTATTTGCATTGAAAATTTGGCCTCATTATTTGTATCGAGTCCATGTTGATGTGTTTACTGATCATAAGAGTCTCCAATATGTGTTCACCCAAAAAGACCTTAACTTGAGACAAAGAAGGTGTTATAGCTCCTTAATGATTATAATATGAGTGTGCGTTATCACCCCGTTAAGGCTAATATTATGGCTGATGCTCTAAGTAGTGTGTCTATGGGTAGCCTAGCACATGTTCATGATGGTAGCAAGGAGGTGGCTAGAGAGGTTCATAGGTTGGCTACATAGGGAATTAGGTTGGAGGAGGTTGTTATTGGTGGTGTAGTGGTTGTTGATGGTTCTGAATCCTCCTTGATTCAAGAGGTGAAGGCATAGCAAGATCTTGACCCTGCCTTGTTAGAATTGAACACCTTAGTAAGAGAAGGTAATGTAGAGGTTTTCTGCCAAAGGGGAGATGGTGTCATTAGGTACCAAGATAGATTGTGTGTGGCTAGTGTTGATTACATGAGAAAGAACATTTTAGATGAGGCTTATAATTCTCCCTATTCCATTCGCCCCGGTTCTACAAAGATGTATAGAGATTTGAGATTGGTGTATTGGTGGGGTGGGATGAAGAGAGATATTGCTAAGTTTGCATCTGGTTGTCATAATTGCCAACAAGTTAAAGCCGAACACCAAAGGTTGGGTGGCCAAGCCCAAGATACAGAGATTCCTACTTGGAAGGAGGAGGAAATTAACATGGATTTTGTGGTTGGGTTGCCTAAGACTAGAAAACATTTCGATTCTATTTGGGTGGTGGTGGATAGAATGACAAAGTTGACTCCTGTCCTACCAGTCAAAACTAATTATGTTGCCGAAGATTATGCGATGTTGTACATTCACGAGTTGGTTAGATTGCATGGGGTGCCTTTGTCTATCATTTTGGATCGTGAAGCTCAATTCACTTCTCACTTTTGGAGGTCCTTCCAAATAGGACTTGGTAACAAGGTTAAACTTAGCACGATGGCCTTTCACTCACAAATGGATAGCCAAGTTGAGAGAACTATCAAAACTCTTGAGGATATGCTTAGAGCTTGTGTTTTGGAGTTTAAGGTTAGTTGGGATTAACATCTTTTACTCATTGAGTCTGCTTACAATAATAGTATCATTCAAGCATTGGGATGGTTCCTTTTGAGGATGTTTATGGTAGTCATTGTAGGTCCTCGATTGCATAGTTTGAGGTGGGGAAGATGGCTTTATTAGGCCTGGATTTGTTTATGGAGGCCATGGAGAAGGTGAGGTTGATAAAAGAGAGATTAAAAATACCCCAAAGTAGATAAATGTCCTATGCTGATGTCAGGAGAAGGGATCTTGAATTTGAGGTTGATGATTGGGTCTATTTAAAGGTCTCACCCATGAAGGGTGTGGTTTGCTTGGTAAGAAGGGTAAATTGAGTCCAAGATTTGTGGGTACTTATAGAGTGATGAGGAGGATAAGTAAGTGTCACGCCCCAAGTCCCGTTGGGTCGGACTGGCACCCATTGCCGATAAGGCTCGGGAGAACCAACCTGTATCTATATGCTTTCTATACGTATTTTAAGAGATTTCTACCTTTGGCATGCGTTTAAATAGATAAACAGTGATAACTAGCCAAAAGAAAATGCATATGACTAGGCCGTTGGAGCCACGGTATTTAAAGTACTAGACATGACCGCACTTTAATTTACATAGTATACAAAGCCTATAAATAAAGAAAAACATCGAATAAGGTTCGGGAAAGGCCTTGCCTCAACGAACTGTACAATAAAAACACATAAGCTCTAGACATATGCAAAGCCTCAAAGCAACTTGGAGCTTGGTGATAGCAGCTGAATATCCTGTACTCCAACTGGGGAGATCTACTAGCACCTATACCTGTAGCATGAAATGCAGGTCCCCCGTAAGGGACGTCAGTATGAGATAATGTACTGAGTATGTAAGTCAGGAAACAATGTATATGATATAACAAATCAAGTGAAACCGTACACTAGTGTAGCATAAGAGACCACCTTTATTTATACTGTGGGATCATGTAATTTATGTTCTTTATATTGCTTTACCTTTACTGTAAAATCTGTACTGTAAAATCTATGCACAGCTATATAACAAATAAACAACAGATCAGTGGTGAAACCGTATCGAGTTCGTCCATGGCTAGGTTATACTCAACCCCTCGGGCTACCCCCCATTGATAGGATCATCCCTGGCTAGGTGCTATCTCCACCCCTCAGGCTACCACCTATCAAAAATTGTATACTTTATCTTTCAATTACCTTTGAGATGATTCTTTTGGTGGCCATAATATTGGAGCTATAGGACTATATATGTAGCATGTGACATGTGGATAATCACACAAGACAACATGTCAATGAAAAGAGTACATTATACAAATGATGAAGTACGTATGAAATGGACTACTCGTGAACTTTATCTAGTAACAAGAAATCATGTAACTTTGTATCCAAACATGTATGCAAATTTGAAAGTGACCATGTATGGAATCATATGAACATATAAAAGAGTGGAGACATGATTAATAGTTGTGTCGGAGTTGGCAAGTGCCTTTATGTACCAAGGAGAGATCTATGTTTCATGCCAAGTGATACGAAATAAAGTAACCTTACATACCTCGTTGTATGACCTCGTTAATACCTCGAGATAACCTTTCCTTCCTCCAAATATTTATCTACAACATATTAGGTTATAAAACTAGCATTAATAACTAATAGATATACCTTGCCATCCCAATTACATAATAAAACAACACACGGGCAGCAAGCGGGTGTTTATAAACCCGAGCATATTCCTTTAACTTTTCCGTCCCTAGTCATATTTTCCAATAGACATTAGCATGTACACATCATGTACAGCCTATTTCAATGCCATAACAGTCTTACAACAGCCCACAAAGCACAACACATCACAATTCCACACAATCTAAAAATGGACAGTATAATGTTACCTTCCTTCGCTACATTTCGATGTCGACAACTCCAAACTTATTCCAAATTTAACCAAACTTTTCCAGCAACATTTACACATATAAACAGACCTAAAATAGTACTATAACAGTACTTAAGAATTCATGAAGGATGTGAGCTAATAGCCTTATATACAACAGCCCGCAAGTTCTAATCAACATGACTCTTAAGATAACTCGATAAAACGTGCTTGTTAAATGAAACCAAAAACTTTGCAGAAACTTTAGGGTGATGTTTATAACTCAAACCATCTTAAGAACATCAAGTTCTCTTCATAACATAACTTACAAACCATAGAAAAATCACCAACACAAAAGGCAAGTGTGCAATAACTTTCTTTCCACATGTTGTCCAACAATTTCAGCAAGCATAACTAGTATCTATCTCTTGTTTTTCAAGATGAAACCGTACTAAATACACAACTATAGTTACTTAAATTAGTCTTCAAGGTTTATATGCTCTTTAAGAACCCAAAAAGAGTCGTTTGGCTGCTTCACAAAGTTGAGAAAAGTTGAGAGGAAACTTAGAGAGCAAATCTGATTTTTGTGAG
>JAABOM020054419.1:0-15444 GCA_011800125.2 Solanum clarkiae | reverse complement strand
AGCCCAAGCCCATCAACTTGGAGACCCATTTAGGCCCAAGTGTAATGGCCAAGCTGCTGGATAACTAGCTTGATAATTTGTGGTATTAAGTGGTCAAAATATAAAAATAAAGGAGGCCAAATTATTCCTTTAAAAAGGGGCTATAAGCAGCAACATTTATTCACTCTTAGACTTGGAAATAATTTCAGCTTTCACAATTTTCTTTCTACACTCTCTTAACCTAGCAAGCAGCCACAAGAGAACTTCTAGGGTTCTTGGAGAGGCCCTATACCTTGAAGTTAGTAGTAAGTAAGTTTATACATGCATTTAGTATGGTTTTCTTATGAAAAATAACAAGTATATGCTAGTATGTTTGTGCTGGAAATTTGGGACAGCATGTATTTAGAAAATTGATGCACACTTTCCTTTTGTTTTAGTGACTTTTCTATGGTTTGTGAGATATTTTATGAAGTTAAATTGATGTTCTTAATATTCTTTGAGTTATAAATATTACCCTAAGGTTGGCACCTTGATTTTGGTTTCATTTCACAAACGCGTTTTATTGTGCTATCTTAAGTGTAATGTTGATTGGAACTTGTGGACTGTTGGATGGAAGGATATTGGATCACGTCCTTCATGACTTCTTGAGTTCTATTATAAGACTGTTTTAGTTATGTTTACATGTGTAAATATTGTTGGAACAGTTTGGTTAGAGTTGGAATAGGTTTTGAATTGTCGATGTCGAAATGTAGCGAAGGAAGGTAATGTTATGCTGTCCACTTTTAGGTTGTGTAGAATTGTTATGTGTTGTGCTTTGTGGGCTATTGTAAGGTTTTTCTGGAACTAAAACAGGATGTATATGGTGTGTACATGATAATATTTATTAGAAAAATACGATTAGGGGCAGAAAGATTGAAGGAATATTCGGGTTTATAAATACCCGCTTGCTGCCCCTGTGTCGTTTTTTTATGTGATTGGGCATCCAAGATGTATCTATTGGCTACTAATTCTTGTTTTATCACCTAATTTGTTGTAGATAAGTGTTTGGAGAAAGGGAAGGTTATCTCGAGGTAGTAACAAGGTCATACAATGAGGTATGTAAGGCTACTTGATTTCGTATTACTTGTCATGAAGTCTATATTCTTCATTGGCACATAAAGGCACTTGCCAACTTTGACAAAACTATTAACCATGTCTCCACTCTTTGACATGTTCATGTGCTTCCATACCTTCAAATCTGCATACATGCTTACATACCAAGTTACATGGGTTCTTATTACTAAATAAAGTTCACGAATTGTTCCATTTCATATGCATTTCATTATTTGTGTAACATACTCTTTTTATTGTCATATTGTCTTGTATGATTACCTACATGTCACGTGCTACCTATACAGTCCTACAGCTCCAATATTGTGACCACCAAAAGAATCATCTCAAAGGTAATCGAAAAGTAAAGTATATTTTTTTGATGGGTGGTAGCCCAAGGGTTTGAAGAATCACCTAGCTAGGGACGATTCTATCACGGGTGGTAGCCCGAGGGGTTAAGGAAGAACCTAGCCAGGGACGATCCCAATACAGTTTTACCACTGATCAGTTGGTCATTTGTATTACAGCTGTGCACAGATTAGACAGTAAAGGTAAAGCAATATAAAGAACATAAAGTACATGATTTCAAAGTATAACCAAAGGTGGTCTCTAATCTTGCACCAGTGCATGGTCTCATTTGAGTTATTACTTCACATACAGTATGTCCTACCTTACATATTCGGTATACTATCTTATACTGATGTCCCTTATGGGGGACCTGCATTTCTTGCTGCAAGTACAGGTGCTAGTAGATCTCCCCAGTAGGAGTATAGGATATCCATCTGCTGATACCAAGCTCTAGGTTGCTTCGGAGCTTTTGTATGTCTAGAGTGTATATGTTTATATTGTACAGTTAGTCGAGGCGGGGCCTGTCCCGACCCTTATCAGTTACTTTTTCTTATCTAGAGGCTTTGCAGACTATGTAAAATAAAGTGTGGTCATGTCTCGTACTTTAGACATCGTGGCCCCAACGACCTAGTCATATGCATTTCCTTTTGGCTTGTTATCACTATTTTTTTTCTTAAAGGCATATCAAATGTAGAAGTCACTTATAATACGCATAAAAAGCGCATAGATACAGGTTGGTTCTCCCCGGCCTTATCGGTAACGGGTGCCAGTCCGCCCTAACAGGACTTGGGGCATGATAATTATAAAACCATCAATCAACACCTTGCAACACTCTCAAGCAACATACATCAAAACCCCTCCTCAGATCTTATAATAGATCAAAGATTTATTGCTCAAAACATAGCCAAATAGCCACAATTTCACATAGCTTTAACATAGTGTGCAGTGAATTTCATAATAAGCAAGACTCATTTGTAAATCAACTTTAAATCATGCAATTTAAGTAAAATGAGTCTTGGGTATCATGGGTGAAAGGAACCCATGAAACAAACCCATATACCTTAGCTTGGAGATGAAGTTGGTGAAGATTGGAGATGGAGAGCTGAATCTTGAAGAAGAACCTTGAAGGAAAACCTTAGTTTCAGATGAGGTTTTGAGACTTGAATTTGTAGAGTGAAAATATGGCTAAGTGTTTGAGTGATTATTGGGAAATTTTTAGGATGATATGAGGGTGAAATAAGGCTACATATTGGTAAAAAGACATTTGGGAACAATTAGGCCCAAGACTTAGAAGTCTTGGACCTAACTAAAAAAAATAGGCACCTTTTTACACTAGTACGCGTTGCGTGGAGGTCACGGATTCCTCTCTGAAATTCGTACCTTGAAAAATTATAATTGCTAATCTTTCGCTCTTAAATCAGGGTTAGACCCTTTTTCTCTTAATTTTGACCTCCTGAAGAAGAATATAAAGTCGAATTTTTGACATCGTATATGGATTTTGAGATATATGGAATTTAAAATTTTGGCCATTCCAAGACACATTTTCAGGCACTTTTTTTAGTTCGTTTCAATATTACAAACTTTGTAGTGATAACAAACTAACTACTTTTCTCTAGCTCCTATTTGTTCGTGCCCGTTAGTTAGTAGGGGTTCGTTACCTCATTATAATTGGTAAGGTAAGGTTAAGCTCCCCTTGCTTATATGCATTCCTATTGATATATATTTTTTTTATCAAAAGGATGCTAAAAAATATTTTTAAAAATTTATATTACAGATTATCATATCAAAACTTGATATGAAAAATTACATAATGTGATGGGTTAACTTGACCTGATAGTAAAGGTCATTCTCATACATTGTACATAACGTAAAATCTGACATAAATGGATTCCCTTAATTCTATGAATAGAAACAAAGAGACAATTTTTGTAGAAATCAAGCAAATAACTAGACAATCTTTGAAATAAATAGTTAAAAAGAGGCAAAAAAAAGCAAATGCATTGCATAAAAGTTTATATGAAAGCGCAATGAAGTAGATCAAATTAAGAAAACAAAAAGAGATAAAACTGGAATTCAAGCTTTTCCGCCATTGCCAAGAGAATGAGTTATTATCACTACCCAAGCCTAGGGCCTAGATATGGCATGACGAATGGGGAATCTGAAGGCGCCCCAAACAAGCCTCTTAGCATATTATTCTCACATTCTTGGTCACGGAAGCAGATAAACATAAATAAGTGATATAATAAAGGGGAAGCGGGACTAAGGGATGTCTTTGATTATCTTAATAACATAAACGAATCAAGCTCATAGCATAAGAACATTATAATATCCAACAACACCTCTAACTTGGAATAGAGTGGGGGCAAAGACACTCCCAGGGCTCACCCTCATAGTAATAAGTATTCAACGTAAGAAGGAGTTTCAACATAACATCAAGTAAACAAATATTGTAAATCAAAGGTTTCTCTGAAAATCGAACTAGCCACGTAGAGAAGGATGATCAGATTGTGCTCCGTTTCCTACATAGTGATGCATGTAGGCATAGAATATGCGTTAGTACGTTTGAATGTACTAAGTATGCGAGATGCAATGCAACAAAGATAAAAGCCAATATGTTCAAAATGTATAATCATAAGCAATAGATATATATAATCTCAACATAGCAAGCATGATCAATGCTTGTAATAAAACATGCTTGTAAGCATTCAACTTGCATAGTACATGATACATGAGTGGGAAGAGACCTTAACTGACATAGACCAAGCGAGCTACTAGTTGGAATCCAAGGCATGTCACCCTTTTGGCAAGGTGATCGAGGCATGTCACCCCCTTGACAAGGTGATTGAGGCATGTAATCCTCCTGACAAGGTGTGGTCTACTTGCCATAGTAGCCATACAATGAATAATCCAATGCATGTCACCCCCTCATCAAGGTGATCGAGGCATGTCACCCCCTCGACAAGGTGTGGTATAAATAGATGGATCCACTACAAAACCATAAGAGAGATCATGTATATTACTATGGTGGCACATAGTTTAGAGTCCAAGACTTTATCTAAGGACCCCTTGAGTCGAGCCCCCATCTTAATCTCAATTGGTGCTAAGTCAAATCCCATAGAATACTTGAAATAATCATACTTTGATCATACCATGAATAACTTATAAGATACATGATAAAATGATTTAAGTAGCTCATAAACATGCTTGAACTCTAATAGTGAGCCTAACTTGAACATGAAAGTGGATGATAATCATACATGATCCCTTGCTTTAACATGAATGGCTCGCTAGAGGTAAAAATTTTAAAATAGGGCTTAACATGATACTTGCAATATCATAGATACTTTTCATGAATTCGATACGTGCTTGAAAGCACTAAATCATCATCAAGTCACTTGACTTGTAAATCATGTAATAGATCATCAATAACTTGAGAATTCTTGTCATGTCATTTTATCAAACACATGGTGGGTTCACCATACTTGTTAAAAATCATGCAATTCAAGAGTGAAATAATATGAGTAAATGTAATGCAAATCAACCCACCAAAATGTAGTAAAACCCTCATATAGGGTACCTTGAAAATCCATCCTAAAAGATCATAATAGTTCATAGTTTCATAGCTTAAAACATACATAGTCTCAATAGACATAACCAATTCATGGAACCTGCTAGAAATAGGCATTCATGCATAATCAATCAATACTTGTCAAAGCCGCAACATGATTTGTGCTCATATTTCATAATAAGAAATACCCATAGTAATACATCTTGAAAACATGCAATTTTCATAGAAAGAGAAGGTTAGATTCCACAAGTGGAAGGACCCATGGGTGAAGACCTATATTCCTTAAACCTTGAATTCTATGAGGTGAACTAGATGTAGACTTAGAGCTTGAAATGATTCCTGCAGTCCCAAAATTGTGCTTGAAATCCTTAGATTTGAATGAGAGAATTGATAGAGACTTAGAGAGGTTTTGGAGAGGGTTTTATGAGTTATAGAGTAGAAAAATGGCTAAGTATGAGTGATTTTACGTTTAAGTGGGCATTGGGATATGATCCCAATGCCCTTGGCTGAAACAAAAAAACCATGGAAAATATTACATTGGTCCACGCCTCTGGCGTGACGCGGACCAAACGTGGACTTGGAATTACATAGTGGCGCGCCCTAGATATGGATAGCCACTAGAAATCGAAAATTAGCAAACATTATTTTTCGTTATGGGTCCTCTAAAATCCATGTTATACCTATTTCCCACTCAATTTTCCCCCTGATCTAGAATATGAAGTCAAATTTTCAAAATCATGCGCGACTTTTGAGATTTATGAAAATTACGATTATGGGTTCGAAGTACATGTGGGGCATTTCAATATCTCCCACTTGGGAACATTCATCCTCAAATGTCAAAAAAACATGCGTAAGAGAAGTAATTATGAATATTTTAGATCGACATGAATGCAACAAATGCATTTAGACATCATTTTTCAAAAATTTCAACATGAATGTCACTGTCACCATAAACTTGTTACCATAAAACTTGAATGCATGTAAAATGAAATGAGAACTACAACTTAAGACTTGAAATCATGTAGGGGACTTAAATTATTACCTTCGGCTTGAGTAAAGTAGAAGTATATGGGTATCACTTTTTCATGTCCGCCTCGGGTTACCGTGTGGCACTTTCAACTTGTTGATTCCTTAAAAGAACCTTTATAGAAGTTACATCTTTGTTTCTCAATCTCTTCACTTGTGATATGCCTCAAATTGTGCTTCCAAAATGCCCATAATCGTAATTTTCATATATCTCAAAATCCATACGTGATATCAAAAATCTGACTTCATTTCTCGGTCAGGAGGCAAAATTCAGTCTAAAATGGGTATAACCCAGACTTTAGAGGACCCGTAGCAAAGAATTTTTTTTGCTAATTCTTGAATTCCTGTGTCCATCTGCGACTAGGCTGTGACGTGGATTGGGCGTAGATTAGTGTTAATTCTACCTTCGCGTTGGGTTCGCATCGCGGACCAGACATGGACCTGTGTTGGTTTTTCATTAATTTTTTGTGTGTCGGCCAAGGGCATTGAGGTCATAGCTCCATGCCCACTTATAGGTAAGAACACCCATACTTAGCCATTTTTCAACTCTATATCACTCAAAACCGTCACAAAAACCTCGCCAAGACTTAATTAAATATCTCATTAAAATTTCAAGTATTTCAAGCTTAACTTTAGAACTCAAGGATTCTCCTCAAGCTCTAAGTTCTCTTCAAGCTCATCTCAAGAAAACCCAAGTTTGAGGTATGTGGGTTTCACCTATTAGGTCCTTTCACGCATGGAGCCCAATCTTCCTTTTTATGAATATTGCATGTTTCCAAGTTTTGTAATTTATATGTATCTCTTATTATGGATTATAATTATAAATTATGTTGGGGTTTAATGAAATGTTGATTGATTATGCATGTCTATCTATTTCAAGCTTATACCATCAATTGGTTTTGTCTATTGAGACTATGCATGTTTTGAGCTATGAAACTATGATTTATTATTAGATTTGATGATGGATTTCAAGATATCCAACATGAAAGTTTTACTATATGTTTGTAGGTTGATTTGCATTGAGTTTTTCTCATATTATTTTACTCTTGAATTGCATGACTTTGAACAAGCACTATGAACCCACCAAGTGTTTGATAAAATGTTATGACAAGAATTCTCATGTAATTGATGACCTATCACATGGTTTATAAGTCAAGTGACTTTAAGATGATTAAGGGATTGCATGTATGAATTGAATTCATGAAAAGTATCTATGATGTTGCAGGTAGACCACACCTTGTTGGGGGGTGACATGCCCAATACCCTTATTAATGGGGTGACATGCCTCAATCACCTTGTTGAGGGGTGACATGCCCAATCGCCTTATTGAGGGGTGACATACTTCAATCACCTTGTTGGGGGTGACATGCCCAATCACCTTGTTGAGGGGTGACATACCTCAATCACATTACAATGGGGTGACATGCCTTAGATTCCATGTAGTAGTTCGCGTGGTCTATGTTGGTTATGGTCTCTTCCCATACATGTGATATGTACAATGCAAGTTGTATGGTTTACAAGCATGTTTCACTTCAAGCATTAATCATGCATGCCATATTGATATTATACTTATCTATTGCTCGTGATTATGCATTTTGACTTTATTTGCTTATGCCTTTTTGCTTTGAATCCTACATATAGTACATTCAAATGTACTAACGCATACTCTATGCCTACATGATATTACCATGTAAAGACTGGAGCACCTCTCGATCATCCTCCATGTGGCTAGTTTGGTACCTTGGAAGATACGTTTTGGTGACTCCTCAAGGCTAAGGACACTATATATGCTACTCTTGCTATTTGATATTTCTTTATGTTGAACACTTGTTACTATGAGGGTGAGTCCGGAAAGTGTCTTTGGCCCCCGCTCCATTCCACATTAGAGGTGTTGTTGGATAATTGATGTACTTATGCTATGAGCTTGACTCTTTTATGATTTTATAATATCAACACTTCCCTTGGTCCCACTTCCCATACTTATATCTCTTATGTAGTTTATTTTTCTTCCGCGACCAAGGATGTGTGAATGATATGCTAAGAGGCTTGTTTAGGGTCCCTTCGGGTTCTCATTTACCTTATCACGTCTAGGCCTTAGGCATGGGTAGTGACCACTTGTTTATCCAAAATCCCCACCACGACCTCCTCATTGGTCAAGTTGTCTTCTACAACACCCACAACTTCTAAGGGCACTATGGCACTTGGGTTGCCCACACACTTCCTCAACACGGACACATGGAAGATCGAATGAACCATATTCATCTCCATAGGCAACTCCAACTCATATGCAACCTTACCAACCCTTCTCATAACTCTATAAGGTCCTATAAACCTTGGGCTCAATTTCCCTTTCTTGCCAAATCGGATCACACCCTTCATGGGTGAGACTTTCAAGTAAACCCAATCACCAGCCTTAAACTCAAGTTCTCTTCTCCTCACATCGGAGTAGGAGTTTTTTCTACTTTGGGCTGTTTTCAGTCTCTCCCTTATCAATCTCACCTTCTCCAAGGCTTCCATAACCAAATTCATACCTAGCAATGCTATCTCCCCTATATCAAACCACTCAACTGGGGATCTACAACACAAACCATATGAAGCTTCAAAGAGAGCTATGGTAATACTTGAGTGGTAGCTATTGTTGTAAGAAAACTTAATAAGTGGAAGATGTTCATCCTAACTGCCATTAAACTCTAAAACACAATCTCTAAGCATATCCTCAAGAGTTTGGATAGTCTTCTTGGCTTGACCATCCATTTCAAGATGAAAAGTCGTGCTAAGCTTAACCTTGGTACCAACATCTCTTCAGAAGGACCTCCAAAATTGAGAAGTAAATTGAGTACCACTATCCATAATGTTTGACAAGGCACCCCACGCAATCTAACCAACTCATGGATCTACAGCTTGGCATAATATTTGGCACCATAAGTGGTTTTAACCAGTAGAAAATGAGCCGACCTTGTCATTCTATCCACAACAACCCAAATAGAGTCATAGTGTTTTCTAGTATTAGGCAACCCAATCACAAAATTCATGTTGATATTTTCCCACTTCCAAGTAGAAATCTCTATGACTTGGGATACGCCACCAGGCCTTTGATGTTTGGCTTTCACTTGTTGGCGATTGTGACATCCGAGTACAAATTTAGCAATATCTCTCTTCATACCACCTCCACCAATACACCTCCGTCAAATCTCTATACATCTTTGTAGAACCGGGGTGAATAGAATAAGATGAATTATAATCCTCCTTCAAGATTAACTCCCTTAAGTCATCAACATTAGGCACACACAACCTACCTTAGTACCTAAGGGCACCATCTCCCCCTTGGGAGAAAACCTCCAATTTATATCCCTCACTAAGGTCTTCAACTCTAGCAAGATGAGTTCAAGACCTTGTGTTGACTTTACTTCGTCAATCAAGGAAGATTTAGAACCATCAACAACTACTACACCACCATTTTCAACTTCATCCGACTTAACCCCCCAACCTAGCCAATTGATGAACCTCTCTAGCCACCTCTTTGCCACCATCATCAATATGAGCTAGACTAACCATGGACACTTTACGTAGAGTATTAGCCACAACATTAGCTTTGCCAAGATGATAGTGTACACTTGTGTCAGAATCTTTAAGGAGCTCTAACCACCTTCTTTGTCTCAAGTTAAGATATTTTTGTGTGAACACATATTAGAGATTCTTGTGGTTAGTGAACACATTAACATGAACCCCATGCAAGTGGCGATGCTAAATTTTCAAAGCAAACACCATGGCCACCAATTCAAGATCATGGGTGTGATAATTTTGCTGATGCACCTTAAGTTTTTTAGAGGCATATGATATCACCTTGCAATTTTGTATCAAAACACACGCCAAACTAATTCTTGTGGCATCACAATATACCACAAACCCTTCTAACCCTTCCGGTAAAGCCAAGATAGGAGCGGAGACAAGCTTATCTTTCGATGTTTGAAAACACTTTTGAAATTCATTGGTCCATACGAATTTTGCCTTCTTTCAGATCAACTTTTTCATAGGAGATGCAATAGAAGAAAAACTATTCAAAAAACTCTGGTAGTAACCCGCTAAACCCAAGAAACTCCTAATATCCAACGAAGTCAAGGGTCTAGGCCAATTTCTTATCGCCTCTGTCTTCTTAGGATCTACCTTAATGCCATCGCCCGACGCCACATGCCCTAGAAAAGCAAACTCTTTTAACCAAAATTCACATTTTTCATATTTAGCAAATAACCTCTCCTCTCTCAAGATTTGCAACACTACCATCAACTGATTCACATGCTTTTCCTCACTCTAGGAATAAATCAATATATCATCAATAAAGACCATTACAAACATGTCAAGGTAGGGTCTAAAGACCTTATTCATTAGATCCATAAATATAGCTGATGCATTAGTCAACACAAAGGACATATCGACAAACTCAAAGTGCCCATACCTAGTCTGAAAAAGCCTTCTCTAGAACGTCACACTCCTTCACCTTCACTTGGTGATATTTGGACCAAAAATCATTCTTAGAAAAGTGACTATCCACTTGTAGTTGATCGAAAAGGTTATCAATCCTTGGTAGAGAATACTTGTTCTTTATGGTTACCATATTAAGTTGTCGGTAATCAATGCACATTCTAAGGGAACCATCCTTCTTCTTTCACAAAAAACAACGGTGCACCCCAAAGCTGACTTACTAGGCCTTATGAAACCCTTTTCCAACAAATCCCTCAATTGATCCTTCAATACTTCAATTATGTCGGGGCCATATGGTAAAGGGGAATGAAAATGGGTTAAGTATCGGCAAAGAGGACTATACCATGGTCTATTTCCCTTTCGGGAGGAAAACCGGGAAGCTTATTCGGAAAGACAACAAGAAACTCATTGACAACCGAAATCAGCTTAATAGAAAGGAGTTTGGACTCAACATCCTTAACCCTCACAAGATGATAAAGGTAACCTTAGAAATCAATGTTTGGGCTTTAACACAAGAAATGAATCTTTCCCTGACCACCATATCATGACTTTTCCATTCAAGGACGATCTCAATAGGGAATTGAAATTTAACCTTAAGTGTTCTACAATCAATTGAAATTTAACCTCAAGTGTTCTACAACCAACGGAAGAAAAATATGCATGTAACTAATCCATCCCCAGAATGTTGTCAAAATCCACCATATTTAACACAACAAAATCACAAGGCAAGACTTTATGCAATATAAAAACGGGACAATTTCTATAGACTTTTTTCGCAACAATGGACTCACCAACAGGGGTTGACACTTCATAAGGTTCACACAACAATTTTGGATTCACATGAAGCTTTTTGGCAACAAAAGGAGTAATGAAAGAAAGAGTGGCACCCAGACCTATCAATACATACACATCAAAATAAAAAACCTTTAACATACCGATGATGACATCGGGCATCTCATCCACCCTTTTCCTTTCTTGAAGAGCATAGAATCTATTTTGCCTTAGAGCACCCCCCTTGTTGGCCTCCCTTTGCCCTTGGATCCTCATTAGAACATTGGCCTTGAGGATGACTATCTCTAACTTTGTTTCAAGTATGAGGACAATGAACAACCTTGTGATCCATCTCATCTCAACCATAGAGTTAATTGGAGTCTCTCAAGCATGGGTCACTATGGTTTCTACCACATATTTGTCACTTAGGATTAGGTACTCCATCATTACAACCTTTGAATTATTGATTATTATTAGTAAATATCTTATTAGGAGCATTGGAAGACCCTTGGCCTTGGAATTTGTGGCCTTGAGGAAACAAGCCACCCTTGGTACCTTGGAAACTACCTTAAAATCAAGCCTTCTTAGACTTAGCACTTCTTATTTTTGTAAGCTTTTTCCCCTCTAGTTGCATGGCATAAGTCATTAGCCAAGACAAATCCATATCATTCACTAGTATGGCGGCATTACACTCTTCATTAACCATGTTGGACACTCTTGCCACAAATTTGTTCATTCTAGGTCTAGGGTCGGCCACCAAATGTGGAACATACTTGGAAAGCTTGTTGAACTTGAGGGCATACTCCCTCACACTCATGGAACCTTGCTTAAGGTTCATAAACTCCATAATATTAGCTTCTCTCAACTCGATAGGAAATAAATTATTAAGGACTGTGGCTTTGAACTCCTCCCAAGGAACAACATCATCATCTCTCCTCTCCAATTTCCATTGGTGAACCAAATTTGGGCCACACCTTTTAGTTGGTAGGACTCCAACTCCGCTTACTCCTCCGAATTGAACCCCATGATAGATAGCACTTTATACACCTCACCGATGAATTCTTGGGGATCCTCTTCCAGTTTGGATCCATGGAACTCCGGTGGATTCATTCTTGTGAAATCCCTCACCTTTGAGGTCGGAGCATGAGGGGCTTGGGCCCATTGGTTCATTTTGTTGGTCATAGCACTGGCTAACATTGTCATAGCATTTCAGAACTCTTCTTGGGATGCCCCTCTATCTTAAGGAGCTTGAGGAGCGGGAGGGATCAGTTGCTCCTGGGAGTACGGGCTCTCCTTAGTCTTTCCCTTGGAATTGGCATGATCTAGAAGGAAACAAGAGGATTTGTTAGGGGAAATGCCTTATAGTTACACCTAAAACATGTTATAGACCATGAAGAAGTAAAACATTTCCTAAAGTGCCTCACAGCCTCTCATTCATAGTTGTGGCATGCTTCACAACCATGAACATGACTCTAATCAACATGGTGTATTGGATTTTTGGGGACCATTAACAACCTAGTGCTATAATACCAAGTTTGTCACAGCTCAAGCCTAGGGCCTAGACGTGATAGTGCGAATTAGAAACCCGAAGGGGCCCCAAACAATCCTCTTAGCTATCATTCACACATCCTTGGCCGCGGAAGCAAATAAACATCAACAAGTGATATAACAAAGGGGAAGCGGGACTAAGGGAAGTCATTAATAATCACAATAGCAAAAAAGAGTCAAGCTCATAGCATAAGTATATCATAGTATCAAACAACACCTCTAACATGGAATGGAGCGGGGGCCAATACACTCCCTGGGCTCACCGTCATAATAATAAGTCTTTAATATAATAAGGAATCTTAACATAACATAAAGTAAATAGATATTGTCTTTGGAATTGAGGACTCACCAAAGCATTCTCCGAGAATCGAACTAGCCACATGGAGGAGGATAATCAAAAGGAGCTCCGATTCCTACATAGTGATATCATGTAGCATAGAATATGCATTAGTACGTTTGAACGTACAAAGTTTGTGGGATGTAATGCAACAAAGATATAAGACAATAGGTTTAAAATTCATAATCATAAGCAATGGATATATATAATATCAACATGGAATGCATGATCAATGCTTATAATAAAACATACTTGTAAAATATTCAACTTTCATAGTACATAATACATGTGTGGAAAGAGACCTCAATCAACATAGACTAAGCGAGTTAGTAGTTCGAATCCAAGGCATGTCACCCCTTTGGCAAGGTGACCGAGGCATGTCACCCCCTTAACAAGGTGATCGAGGCATATCACCCCCTCGACAAGGTGTAGTGTACTTACCATGGTAGCCATACAATGAATAATCTGAGGCATGTCAACCCCTCGTCAAGGTGATCGAAGCATGTTACCCCCTCGACAAAGTGTGGTATAACTAGATGGATCCACTAGAAATCCATAAGGGAGATCATGTATAATCCTATGGTAGCACATATTTTAGAGACCAACACTTCATATAAAGACCCCTTGAGTCGAGCACCCGTCATAAGTCTCAATCTATGCAAAGTAAAATCCCACAGAATACTTGAAATAATCATACTTTAATCATAACATGAATAACTTGTAAGAGACATGATACCATGACTTGAGTAGCTCATAAAGATGCTTGACCTCTAATAGTGAACCTAACTTGAACATGAAAGTGGTTAATAATCATACTTGATCCCTTGCTTTAACATGAATGGCTCACAAGAGGTGAAAATCTTGAAATAGGGCTTAACTTGATACTTGCAACATCATAGATACTTTTCATGAATTTGATACATGCTTGACAGCCCTTAATCATGACAAAGTCACTTGACTTATAAACTATGTAATAGATCATCAATAACTTGAGAATTCTTGTCATGTCATTTTATCGAACACATGGTGGATTTATGATACTTGTTCCAAATCACGCAGTTCAAGAGTGAAATAATATGAGTAACTCAATGCAAATCAACGCACCAACATATAGTAAAACCATCATGTCGGGTACCTTGAAATCCATCACAAAAGCTCATAATAGTTCATAGTTTCATAGCTTAAAACATGTATAGTCTCAATCGACAAAATCAATTCATGGAGCATGCTTGAAATAGACATTCACGCATAATCAATCAATACTTGTCGAAACCCCAAATGATTTGTGCTCATATTTCATAATAAGAGATACCCATTGGTAATACAACTTCAAAACATGCAATTTTCATCGAAAGAGATGGTTGGCTCTATGGCTGGAAGGACCCATGGATGAAGACCCACATACCTTAAAAAATGAATTCATTGAGGTGAACTTGATATAGGCTTAGAAATTGAAATAAGTCCTTGAATCCCAAAATTGAGCTTGAAATCCTTATATTTGAATGAGAGAATTGATAGAGTCTTAGAGAGGTTTTAGAGAGGGTTTAATGAGTTATAGAGTTGAAATTTGGATGAGTATGGGTGATTTCACGTTTAAGTGGGCATGAGGCTATGACACCAATGCCCTTGGCAGAAATAAAAAATCAAGAAACATAATACACTCGTCCGCGTCCCTGGCGCATCGCTAACCAGACGCGAACTTGGAATTGTTGTTCCCATCTTAGCCTAATGTCAAACAACGTACAATATATTAGTGATTCCTAATTAATAATTTTAAGGAGTTGCCACCTAATTATTGTTACGGTCAATTAGGAAACCTATTCTAACCTGAAATTAACCCTAAAGTCTTATTCACTAGATAATGGATAAGGATTCTAGTTACTTCGAAGGGAAGGTATTAGGCATCCTTCGAGGACTTAAAATACAGATCCCGGTCGTATCTCATATTTTATGTTAGGGCTAAAGGAATAAATAAACAATTCCATCTTTAAATGGGAAAGGGATAATCTCATAAATATAATAACAAAAAGTATAAATAAAATAAAATAAAGCAATAATATGTATAACGGCCTAGTATTTGCCTAATGCCAAGAATATACATAGTAGTAAATAAAAATGTGAACAAAAGTATCTCATGTACCTGAAAAAAATATACTTGATAAAAGTTTTAATAATGAATAAATACGAATAAAAATAAAATCGGTCTTATATTGTTAGACCCTGTAAATATTTTAATTGGGGCAAAATGGTCACATGAAAAATTTCGTAAATATTGTGTAAATTGCTCTTAAGCTAATTA
>JAABOM020054399.1:0-15445 GCA_011800125.2 Solanum clarkiae | reverse complement strand
GATACGGGATGGGTCACCTATGCATTTTCGAAGCATTGAGACATGAAAAACTGGATGAACCATGGAAAGCTCTTGGGATAGCTCTAGTTCATACGCAACTTGCCCGAATCTCTTAATAATCTGATATGGCCCTATGTAACGTGGCTGAGTTTTCCTTTCTTACCAAATCTCTTAACCCTTTTTATTGGAGACACCTTTAAAAATACCAAATTCCCTATTGAGAATTCTAGTCCTCTCCTTCTAGCATCCGTATATGATTTGTGATGACTTTGGGCTGTTTCTAGTCGCTGTTGTATTACCTTAACTTTTTCCATGGCTTGTTGTACTAAATATGGCCCAAGTAAGGTGGTGTCATCGACTTCAAACCGTCCAATTGGTGACCTACACTTCCTTCTATACAAAGCTTCGTAAGGTGCCATCTTGACACTCGCATGGTAGCTGTTATTATAAGCAAGTTCAATAAGTGGTAAATGGTCCACCCAAATACCTTTAAAGTCCAATGCACAAGCTCGCAACATATCTTCAAGTGTTTGAATGGTGCATTCTTCTTGACTGTCTGTTTGAGGGTGGAAAGTTGTACTCAAATTCACTTGTGTCCCTTAACTCCTTTGGAAGGACTTCCAAAACTTTGCAGTGAATTGAGCTCCTCGATCAGATATAATGGAGATTGGGACTCCCTGTAGCCTGACTATCTCTTTTAGGTATAGCTTGGCATATTCTTCGGTTATATAATTACTCCTAACTGGTAAGAAGTGTGCTGACTTTATGAGTTTGTCAACTATTTACCCATACAGAGTCAAACTTCTGAGATGAGCGAGGCAAACCGGTAACAAAATCCATATTAATCATATCCCATTTCCATGTTGGAAGCTCTATACACTACATATAACCTCCTGGCTTTTGGTGTTCTACTTTCACTTTTTGGCAATTTGGACATTGAGCCACAAATTCTGCAAGGTCCTTTCTCATGCCTCCCCACCAAAACATTCCTTTCAGGTCATGGTACATCTTAGTTGATCCTGGGTAGATGGAATATCGGGAATGATGGGCTTCTTCCATTATCCTCTTTCTTAATCCGTTAACATCAGGCACACATAATCTATTTTGGTAGTAAAGTACTCCATTTTTGTGTAAGGTCAAAGCCCTTTATCATACCCTGACTCACCTTTTCCTTCAGCTGTCATAGAACAGGATCCTCTAACTGCTTTTCTTTCACCTCCATTACCAATGAAGACTCCGCAGCATGCTGCACAACAACCCCTTCCTTGGGAGTTTCAAGAAGGCAAACTCCCAAATTGGCTAACTAATGTAGATCCTTAGCCATTCCTTGACATATAACAGCTGGATCACCAGTATTCATGATTGTCTTACGACTCAGGGCATCGGCTACCACATTTGCCTTCCCCGGATGGTATAGTATATCAACGTAATAATTCTTTAGTACCTCTAGCCATCTCCGTTGTCTTAAGTTTAGGTCTTTCTGCTTAAATATGTACTGCAGGCTCTTATGGTCGGTATATATATCAATGTGGACCCCATACAAGTAGTGTCGCCATATTTTCAAACCAAACACAACCGCTGCTACTCAAGATCATGTGTTGGATAATTTTTCTCATATGGTCATAGTTGCCTAGACGCATAAGCAATTACCCTACCATTCTTTGTCATTACACACCCTAAGCCAACTCCTAAAGCACCGCAATACACTGCATACCTCTCAGTGCCTTCTAGAAGTACTAGCACAGGTGCAGAAGTTAGCTTATTTTTCAGCTCCTGGAAGCTCCTTTCACATGCATCGTTCCATTGGAACTTGGTTGCCCTATATGTCAGCTTTGTTAGAGGTGCAGAAATAGAAGAAAAAACTTCAACAAACCTCCTATAATAACCTGCCAAACCTAGGAAGCTCCGAACTTCCGTGGGTGTTGTCGGTCTTGGCCAATCTTTCACAACCTCTATCTTTTTTGAATCAACTCTTATTCTCTCATCAGACACAATATGACCCAAGAATGCCACAGATTTTAGCAAAAATTCACATTAAGAAAACTTGGCAAACAACTGTCGATCACGAAGAATCTGTAACACCAGTCGCAAGTGATCTTCGTGATCCTCTTCTAATCTTGAATATACAAAAATGTCATCTATAAACACTATCACAAGCACATCCAAGAATGAATTGAATACCCTGTTCATCAGATCCACAAAACCAGTTGGTGCATTCGTTAGCGTAAATGACATAACAAGAAATTCAAAGTGACCATAGCGTGTTCTGAAAGTTGTCTTGGGTATATCTTGCTCCTTCACCCTCACTTGGTGATAACTGACCTCATATCAATTGTTGAAAAGTATTTGGCACCCTGTAACTGATCAAATAAATCATCAATCCTAGGGAGAGAATATTTATTCTTAATTGTCACCCTATTCAATTGTCAATAGTCGATCCACATTCTAGAAGTGCCATCCTTTTTACGTACAAATAACACTGGTGCACCACAGGGGGACACACTAGGTCTTATGAAACCCTTATCCGATAAGTCTTTTAACTACTCTTTTAATTTTCGCAATTACGCTGGAGCCATTCTATACGGAGGGATAGAAATAGGTTGAGTGCCTGGAAGTAAGTCAATACCAAAATATATTTCTCGTTCTGGAGGTAAGCCTGGGAGTTCTTCAGGAAACACATCGACAAATTCATTCACTACTGGAACTGACTGAAGAGTTGGTGATTCTGCCTCCATATCCATCACTCTAACTAGATGACATATATACCCCTTGGATATCATCTTTCTTGCCTTAAAATAAAAGATAAATGTCTCCTTTGGTGCCCCAACATTGCCTTCCCATTCAAGCACTGCCTCATTTGGAAAGTGGAAGTACACTCTCTTACTTCGGCAATCCACGATGGCATAACAAGAAGCTAACCAATCCATACCCATTATAACATCAAATTCCACCATTTCTAGCTCAATAAGGTCAGCCAATGTATCATGGTCACAAATAGTTACTACACAGTCATAATAAACCCTTCTAGTCATAATAGATTCACCAGTTGGTATAGACACTTCAAATAGTTTGCTCAATAATTTGGGTGTTCTCTTAAGTTTCCCAGCAACTAGTGGGGCAATGTAAGATATTGTAGAACCAGGTTCAATTAATGCATATACATTATGTGAAAAGATGGATAATGTACCTGTGACCACATTAGGTGAAGCTTCCAAATTATGCTGACTCCCTAGAGCATAAGTGCGATCCTGGACTCCGCTAGAGCTAATTGCCCCTCTACCACCTCTACCACGACCCATAGGTGTTTGTTGACCCCTACCTAATGGAGGAACAGACGATGATGATGCAATAGTTGAACTAGTAGATTGTGTTATATCACCCATGAACCTTCTCAGGCAATCTTTTATCTTGTGCCCTGGTGCATCACACCAATAACAAACATTTATCCCAACACGACATATACCCGGATGACTCCTTCCACACTGTTTATAAGGCTGCCTAGGAGTCATTGGTTGTCCTGGTGAATATCCTGTTGTTCGTATACCTTGTCCTTCACCTCGTTGACCAAACTGATTACTCCAAGACCCTTGAAATTGTGGTAGAGCACTGGCTGCAGAGTAGGAGGATGATGTCCTAGGTAGTCTATTAGAAAATCGAGGCCTAAGCTCACCTTCAGGTGGTGTAAACTGTCCTGTAGATCTAGGTCTTTTAGCCTGCCCCCTTTCCAACTCTTGTGTCCTTCTCCTCTGCCTCTGATCCTCCAATTTTTGTGCAAAAGCCTGCATTCTCGCTATGTCCATATCTTTGTTCAAGGAAGAAATGGTGCAGTCTCTGACCAGATACGTATCCAACCTATCTATATATCAATAAACTCTATCTGCCATGGTAGCAACTACATTAGGAGCATACCTTGCCATAGAATTAAATTCAAGGCTATACTCCCTCACACTCATATTTCCTTGGTAGAGATTCAGGAACTGATCTGCACGGGTCTCTAGGATCTCTAATGGCAAATAATGGTCAAGAAATGCCTCTTTGGACTCCTCCCAGGTAGTTGGAGGTGCATCTATGCTCTTAGATTGCTTCCAAGCTTCATACCACAATATAGCCACACCCTTCAATCTATATGTCTAACTCAATAGCTTTTGTACCACTCACATGCATAACATCTAAAGTACGCAAAATCTGATCAATAAAGTCCTGGGGGTCTTCATTAGGATCTGACCCAGTAAAGGCTGGGGGGTCCAAATTAAGGAAGTCAGGTATCCTCGTACCAGCTGTCCTATTTGTACCACATGTACCCATAATCGGACCTTTCTGCCTTTGACCTTGGCCAGCAACTATACGAGTCAATAATTAGACTGCATTTCTCAGATCTTGCACGGTAGCATCAATAAGTAGTTCTGAAGGAATTTCACTACTTTTGGGTTCATCAGGAGCTGGAAGAGTTGGAGATGTCTGTGACAGAGACTCCTCTCGAACCACATCTCATTGTCTCACCTGGCTGGGTATACAAACCATCACTTCTACTCCCTTCCCTTTACCTTTGTTCTACTTTATTTCTGACATACTTACTGTACAAAATGATTTAGGAATTACACATAATGCACCTATTACACTTGACTTTATGGCACGATCTAAAGAATGGAAAGAAAGTAACAATACCTAAATACCACGTAGCCTCCTACTTATAAACGTGGTACACAACACATCGATAAACCAAATTCTACATAGACACGGCTTTGTAGACTCCCTACGACGACCCACTCTGATACCACTTCTGTCACGCCCAAAGTCCTGTTAGGGCGGACTGGCACCTGCTGCCAATAAGGCTTAGGATAACTAACCTGTATCTATGCACTTTCTATACAAGTTATGAGGGGTTTCTACTTTTGACATGTTTTTAACAAAATAAATAGCGATAACAAGCCAAAAAGGAAATGCATATGGCTAGGCCATTGGGCCCATGGTGTCTAAAGTATGAGACATGACCACACTTTAATTTACATAGTCTACAAAGCCTCTAGATAAGAGAAAGTATCTGACAAGGGTCAGGACAGGCCCTGCCTCAACTAATTGTACAATATAAACATATAAGCTCTAGATACACACAAAGCCCCGAAGAAACCAGGAGCTTGGTATCAGTAGCTGGATATCCTATACTCCTACTAGGGAGATCTACTAGCACCTGTACCTGCAACATGAAATGCAGGTCCCCCGTAAGGGATGTCAGTATGAGATAATGTATTAAATATATAAGGCATGATGTACTGTATGTGAAGTAATAACTCAAATGAGACCATACACTGGTACAAGATTAGAGACCACCTTTGGTTATACTTTGGAATCATGTACTTTATGTTCTTTATATTACTTTACCTTTACTATATAATCTGTGCATAGCTGTAATACAAATGACCAACTGATCAGTGGTAAAACTGTATTGGGATCGTCCCCGGCTAGGTTCTTCCTTAACCCCTCGGGCTACCACCCGTGATACGATCATCCCTAGCTAGGTGATTCTTCCAGCCCTCGGGTTACCACCCATCAATAACCAATATACTTTATCTTTCAATTACCTTTGAGATGGTTCTTTTGGTGGTCACTATATTAGAGCTGTAGCAATGTATATGTAGCATGTGACATGTAGATAATCATACAAGACAATATGATAATGAAAAAGAGTACATTACATAAATAATGAAATACGTATGAGATGAAATAACTCGTGAACTTTATTTGGCAAAAAGAACCCATGTAAATTGGTATCCATATATGTAGGCAGATTTGAATGTGACTATATACGGGCGCATGTGAACATGTCAAAGAGTGGAGACACAGTTAATAGTTGTGTCGGAGTTGACAAGTGCCATTATGTGCCAATGAAGAATCTAGATTTCATGCCAAGTAATACAAAATTAAGTAGCCTTACATACCTTGTCGTATGACCTTGTTATTACCTCGAGAAAACCTTCCCTTCATCCAAATACTTATCTATAACATAGTAGGTGATAAAACTAGCATTAGCAGCCAATGGATACATCTTGGTTTCCCAATCACATAAAGAAAATAACACATGGGAAGCAAGCGGGTATTTATAAACCCGAACGTATTCCTTCAACCTTTCCGCCCCTAAGCGTATTTTCCTAAATACACATTCGTATGTACACATCATGTCCAGCCTGATTTAGTGCCAGAACAACCTCACAACATCCCACAAAGCACAATATATAACAATTGTACACAACCTAAAAATGGACAGCATAACGTTACCTTCCTTCGCTACATTTTGACGTCGACAATTCCAAACCTATTCCAACTCTAACCAAACTATTCCAACAACATTTACACATGCAAACAGACCTAAAAATGTCTTATAACAGTAGTCAAGAAGTCATGAAGGACGTGAGCCAATAACCTTCCATCCAACAGTCTACAAGTTCCAATCAACATTACACTTAAGATAGCACAATAAAATGTTGTTAAATGAAACCAAAATCAGGGCATCAACCTTAGGGTAACATTTATAACTCAAA
The DNA here is from genome assembly GCA_011800125.2 of Solanum clarkiae. NCBI lineage: Eukaryota > Viridiplantae > Streptophyta > Magnoliopsida > Solanales > Solanaceae > Solanum > Solanum clarkiae. The sequence goes on along the minus strand of JAABOM020054399.1, from coordinate 8,909 downwards.
CCATGTTAAGAACATATACTTCTCTTCATAATTCATCCCACAAACTATAGAAAAGTCACTAAAATAAAAGGCAAGTGTGCAGCAACTTTCTAAATACATGTTGTCTCAAATTTCCAGCACAAACATACTAGCATATACTTCTTGTTATTCATAAGAAAACCACACTAAATACATGAGTAGGATTACTTACCACTAACTTCAAGGATAGGGCTTCTCCAAGAACCCTAGAAGTTCCTTTTAGCTTCTTTACAAAGTCAAGAGACGTTGAGAGAAAACTCGGAGACAATCTGATTTTTTTTGTTGGTCAAGTTAACAATGACTTGTGGGAGCTGTTTTGAGCCCTTTATAAAGGGGTATTTGGCCGACTTACTAAGGATACTTTAGCTTTACATTATCAAGCTGGTGACGTAGCTCCTTGCCCCTTTCACTTGGGCCTAAATGGGTCTCCAAGTTGATGGGCTTGGGCTACCCATTTTCCTAATTTCTCTTACTTAGTTTTGGACCCAAATAGCCAAGTGGATTGTGGTGTCTTTGGGACCTTTTTAATATCCTTCTTGGGATGAAATATATTACATTGGTGATGCTAAAATATGGGCCAAATATACACCCTTAACACGGACTTTATTCATAATCGAACTTGGACAATTCGACGTCGAGCCTCGTCCCCGTTTAGCTAGTAAATTTAAGCTAAGCAAGTAGGTGACTCTTAATTTATTTAAGTCCATGATCCCCTCAATTGGACACAAAACAAATATGCACTCAACCCTCTAAAGTGCTAGACGCACATATAGCCCACTAACACGAGATTCAATCATTTTTACAAATTTGGCGCTAACTTAACCAAACCTTATCATGTTTCATTTGCATTGCACTAGTATTGTAAGGTACGGGATGTTACATTACATTCTACAAGACCATGATTTATGGGCCGTAAAATTGTCGATGGCCAATAATTGGGGTTTGGTAGAGTTTAGGCCCATTAGTTTTGGCCAACCCGATCAAAGTTTAAAAGGGTGGGGTCAAATTAATTTGACCCCAATTTTCCCAAAATTACATACGAAACTCGGTGAGCCCCTTCCCTTGTCCTCCGACCACTGGCGACAAGTCAATCCACCATTTTTCGGCCAACTTTCCAACAACCCTAGGGTTCTACCTCTTCAATTCCTCCTTCAATTTCTACATCTTGGTCATTCAATTTGATAAATTCTTGGTCTTAAAACCCTTTTATTTACCAAGAATTGTATGATTAGGTGGAAGATAATTGATGGGTATGCTAATTTGATTAATGAACTCATGTATGACATTTTTGTTTTTGAGAATTGAATTATGGAAAATAGCTACCAATGTGTGAATGTGTGTAAAAGCCAAAAATTGGTGTGTATGCCATCTGATGAATTTTTCTTATGTTTCAATGATAGTTTGAAATACATGTGGTCAAATACCGTTGAATTGAATTGATTATGTGCTTGAACATTTGGTGTGTGATGGCATGTGTGTGTTGGTTGGCTTGGGGAAAACATGTGAATTGATTTTCGGTAGGGTATATATTGAAATTTACATGTGGGGTGTTGGGTGTTTTGATATAATCATATGGGGGGTGTGAGTATTGCTTCGATGCTGAAAATGTTGTTGAAAATGTCGTATAGGGTCCGTATGGATAGACTTATGTATTCAAGTCACTATGTTTTCTGATTTATGAGGGTCTTTTATGGCCCATGGAAATTTCCATGAGCCGTAATTGTCCCTCATATAAAATCCAGAAACTCGATATTTTTGAGAATCCATTAGATGAGACCTTCTACGAGTCATAGAATAATCTATGACTCATAGAATATTCTACGACTCATAGACATGTCTTGTAGATCCCTGCCTGCAAAAGTTTAAACACTGTAAAACATCTACGACTCAGCCTTCTATGAGTAGTACTTGGTCTCATAGATGTCATTCCAGTAAGCAAGAATTATGGACACTATTTCTACAAGAACCTTATACGGCTTATAGTTTCCACTATAGCCCGTAGAAGTGCCTTCGTAGTCCCATTTGTAACCAAGTCTGATTTGATCTAGCTTTTTATTTCTTGATTTCTGGGGCTAACCATGCTTGTTAAATGAGTATGTTTTAGGTACTATGGCCCTAAAGCCAAGATGTGAGGATATTTGAGCCTTGCAAAGGAGGCTCGTGGATAAGACCTCGGGGGAGTAGGATACCCTCGAGGTTAGTGGATCAATTGAGAAGCTCAGCATCCAACCTGACATAGATACTAATAAACCACAGAAACGGGGTGCCACTAGACACAGGCCTAGACCCAGGCTATTATTGTTCGCACTTCCCAGTCTGACGAGGGAAACAACAACAATAGCGGCTCTATTCAGATGAATCCGTGTAGAGAGGAGTCAGACTCAAACTCAGGATCCAGTGATGAGTCGGACACAGAGTCCTCTACCGCACCACCATAGACATCACCATCACCTCCAGATGCTCTCACCGGTCGGTGGTGTGTTGCAGGCATGTAAGACGTCTACACAGAAGGCATACAGAGTAATGAGCAGGGCAAACCAGCCTGCTCCATTTTTAAGAGCCCTAGATCATTTCTTTCGGATTAGATAGTGTCCTCAATTTCCAGCATACCATCACTATCTACAAGCTCCAGTGTCTGACCAAAGCTCTAGGAAGGTACTCCCAGACCATGGTTCGGGAGTTTTATGCATTCTATGCAACCACAATACTTAGCACTTTTCCTAAGGGGAAGAAGCCCCTCACTCAGCCGAGACTGACATACACTAGAGTGAGGGGTTGATAGGTGGATATTTCGGAGATACCATCCAATGTGTATTATTCGGTCCTGATTTCCTAACCCATGTATCCATAGCAAAGTACGACAGCAAATTGGGACAAACCAAGTATAAGGGTCTGATGAGAGACCAAAGCCGCAGAGCTGATTTGATGAGATGGGTGGCTGGACAGATTGTTGACCAGGGCTCAGACCCTGCATGGGTAGCCATGTCTTCAAAGGCCATTATGAAGGCCTCCCTTATATAAATTAGAATGACTTAAAAAAGTTGAATACTCAGTTGATTTACCCCTTATTAATATTACAATCAACATTTCAGAATAGTTAAAAAAATTTATCTCTTTATCATTTAGAAAATCGAAGAATGAATTATTGATAATTCGCCAGATTATTGATACAAAAAATATCCAAATACCAAATCCGACTTCTATATACTCCCCTTAGCTTCCTCGCCAAATTTTGGTGGGCCATTATGAGTTTCTTGAATGAGAGTAGGAGAATAGGCTTCAGGGCAGCATCAGGGCTCAATTCATCATGATCAAGTGGGTCAGCCCCATTGGTTCTTGCACTAGCTATTAGGGCACAGACCACTCCTGAGGTAGTTCTGGCAGCAGGCGATCAACTTAACTATGAGAGATTTCAAAAAATGAAACCACCTCAATTTCAGGATGGCAAAGGCAAGGACGCTTATGAGTTTTTGACTTTGTGCCATGAGATGCTAGAGACAGTAGGTTTGGTCGATTAGCATGGTGTCTGGTTTGTTTCACTCTAGCTCTATGGACCAGCCAAAGAGTGGTGGTGGACTTATGTAAGGTCCAAAACAATTGGATCTCCTCCAATGGATTGAGATTTGTTCTCTAGTTCTTTTCAGGATCGCTTTATACCTTGGAGTGTACGAGAGGAAAGCTGATTGAGGTTTGAGGACTTAAGGCAGGGTGGTATGTCTGTTACTGAGCACGAGGCTCATTTTTGTCAATTATCTCAACATGTTTTTGTGAGTGGTTTGAATTTCTCCATTAAATCTTATATATTCAGAGCAGCTCATGATGGGGCCTTCTTCCAATCCATTATGAGTACCGCCAAAGAGGCAGAGCTGGTGATTCGAGAGGAGTTTGGGGACCCTAAGAGGGCTCATACCACTGGTTAGTTTTCTGGTACCTCCTTAAAGATTCTCATAAGAGTTATGGCTCTTTCAGGTGTCATGATCATGCACGTGCATCTATGCTAGCAGCTGAGGGTGGACAGATGTCTCAAGGGTCCCACAGTTCTACCCGTGGTAGTCATAGTAGTTCCTATGGTGGATAACAGTCTTCTACACCAAGGTCTTATTTTGGGTATAGGGATCCAGGCCACTTGATTCGACACTATCCCTTTCGGACTCATTTAGGATCTTATCATACTTATTCAGCACCTCCAGTTACAGATTTGCCCCTATGGCTAGGGGTCGAGGCAGGGGTCAAACTACTAAAAGTGGCAAGACTTTAGATAGTAGTTCTTTGGTTCCATGTGGCAGAGATCGAGGTGCTGCTAGACCCAGGGTACAAATGAGCTCAGTGTTATGCTTTTTTTGGGAGATCGGGGCTGAGACTTAAGTTGCAGTTATTACAGGTATTGTTCTAGTCTACGATCATCCTGAATTTGTGCTATTTGATCATGGATCTACTTACTCTTATATGTCTACCTACTCTTTATCTGGGTTTGATTTAGCGTGTGATCATACGTCAGTGTCCATGCACGTTTCTAGATACATTTACGGGTCGTAAAGATGGTTTCATAACAAATTCTAATAAAGGGTGATTTTCTGAAGTTGAGTCTATGAACATGCAGACGAGTCGTAGACTTGGTGTCGTGCCCTAAGGATCAGAAAGTGGGGAGTTGTTGAAAAGTCATTAGATGAAATCCCCTACAGGCCATAGAACTTTATACGGACCATAGAGTGGCTCATAGAAGTCGGCACTAGTTTTGAAGAAGCGATCCGTGAAAGCCCGTTTGCGGGCCGTAAAATGTTATATGGCCCGCAAAAGCTGTCGTAGAGTCTGCCGACCCAGTTATCCTATTTTGTTTTGCTTTTGTATTTTAAACACTATAAATATATTTTTTAGGTTATTTTTCATAAATTTTAAGGAGACAAAGTGAGGAACAGTAGAGAAGAAGTACAGAGCTTCAGAAACACTTGTAAAACTTTATTTCATCTTTCAATTTCAATATCGTGATTCTCATTAAAGAGTTTGGGATTCATGTGCTTAATTCTCTTGTGTAACTGCTCAATTATGTTATTAAAATTAATAAGTCTTGCATTTACACTGATCATGAATAGTTAAATCCACAGCTAGGGTTGTGGGAACCATCAAGAACTGACAAGGTAAAATCGGATAATTCATAATTCTTGAAAAGTGTGCATGCATGTATTAATTAATTCTCTTCGTATTGAATGCCTTCTAATGGTAGCCTAATCCTGAGTTGATGACAACCAGATCTTAAGTCAAACTTACAATGCTGCTCCCTGAAGCTGATCAAACAAGTCATCAATAAGGGGAAGAGGGTATTTGTTCATGATAGTCACCTTGTTCAACTGTCTATAGATAATACACATCCTAATAAACCCATCCTTTTTTTCACAAACAATACTGGGGCACCCTAAGGGACACGCTAGGCGAATAAACCCCTTGCACGACAAATCTTGAAGCTTCTATTTCAATTCTTTTAACTCAACTAGAGCCATTCGATATGGAGAGATGGAGATAGGCTTAATACGCAGCTCTAGATCAATAGCAAAGTCAATAACCCTATCGGGAGGAACATCTAAAAGATCAGTAGAAAACATATCGACAAACTCCTGAACCACAAGAATAGACTCCATAAAACGCAGTTCAATACTAGTATCTCGAATGAAAGTCAAGTAAGACAAATACCCCCTATCAATCAATTTCTGAGCATGGATGTAGGAAATAACTTTGCTAGGATAAGAACCGTTATCACCCTTCCACTTGATCTTCGGTACACCGGGCATGGCTAAGGTTACAATTTTAGCATAACAGCCAAGAATAATATGATAAGGGGAAAGTCAATCCATCACTAAGATAACACCAAAGTCTACCATATCTAGGATAGTCATATCTACCAAGTATCATACCTAGCCAGAGAAGTAAGACAAGATCGATACACTTGATCTACCACTAAAGGCTCACCTACTAGTATATCTGTAGCTCTGGAGAAGCCCCTCTAGCCTATCCTCTAACTGGTGTCACTCCTCGGGTATGTCCTCTCATTGATTCCACTCCACGAGCACGTCCTCTGGCTCAACCCCTTCCCCTACCTCTGATGAGGTCTTAGTAACTACCTTAGGAACTACCTCCCCTTTACCTCGGAGATAGAATCTCTAGTTCTTAGTATCTGCCAAACCAACCCATAATCACTTAGTACTAGCAAAGGTGAACATGCACGATAAAAAGGAATGAATAAATAGGAAGTTTCCTAACAGTCTTCATAACCTCTCAGAGATAAGTACAGACATCTTCGTACTAATCCTCAAGACTCCATATAGACTTGACTTGTACATATGTGAGACCTATGAACTGGGGCTCTGATACCACCTGTCATGACCTAAAAATGGACGTGATGGCTCTTGCTCAATCCCATTAGAACAAGTTAACCTAAACCAAATGAAAAATAGAAATAATATGCAGAAGTAACTAAATAGAGTAGATAACTAAAAATGAAAAATTTTACAAGCTTAAATACCATCCAAGGATTGGTTGTTAGATATACAAGCCACTAGCGATACAAAAAATCAAAAGAAGTACAAGTTTATATTGTCTTTCTTCGAATAGAACAAAGCGTAAGATAAACAGGAAGAAGAAAGTATGTCAGGTGACAACAACTACCTCTCTAAATCTCCTAGGAGGCCTCCGATGATTAAGAAAAGGTACTACTAACTATTGGGGCTCAGAACCTACAGAAGTGTAGAAGCAAGGGGTGAGACCAAAAGTAACATGGTACCTAATAAATCAACTGACAAAACAAAGCAAGTCCAATAGAATACACAAACTCTTTTCATCCCAACTGGCCCTCCACAACTACAACCTGCACTGAAAATCAACCCAGCCCAGTAACACATAATACACAATACCGATAGTTTTCACAAAATCACAAGCCATAACTCACAAGTGATACCATAGTCAATCACAGAACTGGCAACATGCCACACAAGAATATGCAAGAATGAGATGCAATGCTTATGAAATAATTGCCAGTAAGACCTCGGCATCATCACATCACTGGCAAAGACCTCAACATCACAGCATCACCAGTAATGAACTGAGCATTATATCATTGTCTGTAACAACCTCGGCATCACAATATCACTAGAAAAGACCTCAACATCACAATATCTCTAGCAATGACCTCAACATTATATCTCGATCGGTAAAGATCTCGGTCTCAATTTTCACTATCTCACTTATATCAGTATCCAAAACCAATCAAATATGTGTGACATGGAAAGAATGAGCATGAGATGAAGTCTGCAAACAAATCCACTCATAATCACCAATCATAACAGCATATCTTGATATAGAACTCATATCACTTAACCACATTTTCAATTCAAGTATTACAACATCACACCAATTCACATTTACATTTAATCAGCTCATTCTGTAATATTAAAAATATTTCATGAATCATTCACCCCATAGATCGTTCTCCATTACTCCCCAACACACACAAGTGAAAAGAAAATTTTAGGAATTCTATGAGAATTACAAAGCTTTTAAAGCTCACTTACCTTAGTTGAATCGCAATCAATCAAACACTTGAACATTTTCCCTTTCAAATAGAATCTCAAGAATTATGGTCTAGTCAAATAAATTATTATAGTAAGGTTTTAAAACTAACAACGCTAAAAATCTATAGTCAAGTTCCTAAATTTCAAGTCTAGGGTTAAATATTAATTCCTCCAAATAAAATAAATTTAAGAATATTCATATAATATAATACACTAAATATTAAATTATCTATCTCAATATATCAAGACTCAAATTATAATATGATATAAGGAAAAAAAAAAAACTCACTCTCTCGGAACCCTAACTGTCAACAAACAACAAAAAGAAAGAATTAAAAAAGAAATTAACTCACTCACTAATTTATGAAACCACCAGAAATAACTATTCCTTCATGAAATTATAATGATTTCCTCATTATTGTCCCATCATTACCCACTACTTCTAGTCCACATAATTTCAACAGTGGGTAACTTTGGTACTCAATTCCTTGCCTCCATTAATAAGTATTATGCTTTCATACCCATATATGTTAAAACTATGGTAACTTAAGAAAAAAAATAGAAGATTATTGAGTTACATACCTAAGGAGTAGACGCTTTTCTCGTTGATGCCGAACAGTTCCTCTTTCTTTTCTTTTTTTTTTTTCAGTTATAATAAAAATGATTTAACCCCCCAACAACTTATTTAATCATGTATTGGACAGGTAATTTAGAGTATCAAATCAACCTATTTAATCATGTATTGGTCAGGTGATTTAGAGTATCAAATCAACTCTTTGGTCCACTAATTAAAATAATTATCTAAGTTTAGATGTACACTAAATAATCATAGTGATTGAATAATATGAAATACCCACTTATAATTAACGAATAGGATATTTTAGGAAAATAAGAGCACTAATTCTTAAAATTATGTAGCAGGTCATTACAAGTTTTTTTGTTTGACTTAGATAAATTACATGAAAAAATCTTTATAAATTAAAATTAAAATAATATTTTTTTTCTATTTATTATAGATTTCTTTTTATTTTCTTTTTGGATTATGAAGCATGTATATTGTTTTGACTTAGATAAATTATGAAGAAAAATGTAAAATGGGTTTTTTTAAAAATATCGTGTTATATTTTTATTTTATTAATGTTATAATAAAAATAACAAAAACTATTCAAATTCATTAAATTAAAAAAATTAAAGAAAGCTAAATTGGTATTAATAAAGCACTAAGATCTTTAAAAGGTTAATTTTTTTGTATAAATAAAATACAAGTATGTGTAAAACTGTTTTTTTATTTTCAAAATATGTATTTGTGTAACTTTAGATTTTTTTCAATTT